>JAXRKP010001148.1:10000-15000 GCA_037039925.1 Doris montereyensis | reverse complement strand
TATAGCCCTCTGCAAATATAGATCTATGTGAAATGAGATATGAAAATTACTTCACTTGATGACGAATCACCATAATTGTAAATTAAGTATACATTTTTGAAGTAAAATGAACGTCTCATTTACAATGGTGTTGATAGAAAAACGATGTCGGCAGTTAGCAGTCAGACCCGACACTGTGACGTTGTGGGTGCCAAAGCCTAGTTTCCCACAGCCCGACGTATTGTCTGTAAGACAGACGATTACCATGCTGTCTATCACTCCACACATTAGAAAATGAGTACCGGTGTCTTCTGGGAGATAACGGTTGCAAATGATCAGCTCCCAGTCTAGGGGCGAGGTGGGGGAAGGGGATGGGTTCAATCTGGCATCAATCGATTTATTAACACCACAAGAACTACGAGTCCAGCTCTGAACAGAAGTGATGTAAAGGCGGTGAGCCTGCATTTGTGCGGGGGTGCACGCTATAAATCCTATCATTATCTTGGTTCTTTTCATCTGTTTTTACTTTCATATAAAAAAGTTAATAGGTTTGACAGCAGCTCGTACAATAACTTCCGAGGAGTTTCAGAGTGCGCCAAATAAACACGGAACCTCCTAATTATGTGTGCGCCTCTGATCATTCCTGCCACATTCCCTTAAGTAACGGAATTTATGTTTCGCTGTAAGTTTAAATGATCGAGTGGTTAAAAGGCACTGTGACCCAGAGGCACTGGGTTCGAGCCCCACTTCAAGCATTTCATTGTTTCCTGGGCAAGAACATCCACCCTATTTGCCCGCTTGGACAACGTGGCTGACCACTGTTGCATTAAGCGTATGCCCGAGGATAGTCTATATTCCTTTCTCTAGTGAAATTATAACGTCAGGTGCGACATCACTTTCGGTTCCCCTTGCGGACGGCGCTGATTTCTGTTGTTGTGAGTTTGAAAGCAGAGTGTGCTGTTGCCTCAGGTGCTCATAGAGCAGGGTGTTTCCTGGTTTCTATAGCTGTATGTCAAACATGACAGTGATAACAACTCATCCTTTTACTGGGCGCTGATCTGTAGGAGAATTTCTCGCCAATTTATAGTAGAGCAGTAAAGTTCCTTCAAGCCCGTTACTGCCCATAGAACTGGAGCTTATCCCGATTTCTATAGCGTGAATCAGAACAGGTGATAAAAATCACCTTCTGGACAGGACGCTTATCTGAGGCAGGTGTTTTACTCCCAAGCTAACGCTTGTACCCATTTGCCCTGCGTCGGGTGGGGAATATACGTGTTAAGCGTCTTTCCCAAAGGCAACAACGTCGGAACTAGCTTTGCCAGGATTCGAACGCAGGACTTCATGATCCCAAGTCCAGCAGCCTAACCACTCGGCCACCGGCGCCACTCCCTTTGATAACTGGTACGCATACCTATGCGAAGTGAGAAAATAATATGTTAAGTACAAGGTAATATG
Organism: Doris montereyensis; assembly: GCA_037039925.1. NCBI lineage: Eukaryota > Metazoa > Mollusca > Gastropoda > Nudibranchia > Dorididae > Doris > Doris montereyensis. The sequence continues at coordinate 13,566 of JAXRKP010001148.1, read as the reverse complement.
TAATGTGCAAGTTAATATGTAAAGTGCAAATTAATATGTAAAGTGCAAGTTAATATGTAAAGTACAAGTTAATATGTAAAGTACAAGTTAATATGTAAAGTACAAGTTAATATGTAAAGTGCAAGTTAATATGTAAAATGCAAGTTAATATGTAAAGTGCAAGTATATTTACCGAGGGCTTTGGTTTGTTTCATTACACACAAAAAAAACCAACAAAACAATTTGAATTCACTCTCAGACAGCTGCATTTTATTGTGATGGACAGAGTAAATTGTCATCGAATTTAACAAATAAACCCACAGGCATAGCATATACACGCAAGAGCAATTTGTGTGTGTGTGTGTGTGTGTGTGTGTGTGTGTGTGTCTGTGTGAGAGCAACGCTAGGCCCGACGTTGTTGCCCGTGGGATAGACACAACACACATCTGAATGTCTCTCTGGCAGCAGATTTGAACGTATCTCTGGCTGCACCGCTGAATGCATCCCTGACAGCAACTATGAATGTATTCATGACATCACATTTGAACGTCTCTCTGACTGCACCGCTGAATGCATCCCTGACAGCAACTATGAATGTATTCATGACAGCACATTTGAACGTATCTCTGACTGCACCGTTGAATGCATCCCTGACAGCAACTATGAATGTATTCATGGCAGCACATTTGAACGTATCTCTGACCGCACCGCTGAATGCATCCCTGACAGCAACTATGCATGTATTCAAGACAGCACATTGAACGTCTCTCTGACAGCACATCTGAATGCATCCCTGACAGCACCTATGAATGTATTCCTGACAGCACATCTGAACGTCTCTCTGGCGGCACCTCTGAACGTCTCTCTGACAGCACCTCTGAACGTCTCTCTGACAGCACCTCTGAACGTCTCTCTGACAACACCTCTGCACGTCTCTGACAGCACCTATAAATGTATTCCTGATATCACATTTGAATGTCTCTCTGACAGCACCTCTGCACGTCTCTCTCTGACAGCACCTATAAATGTATTCCTGATATCACATTTGAATGTCTCTCTGACAGCACCTATAAATGTATTCCTGATATCACATTTGAATGTCTCTCTGACAGCACCTCTGAACGTCTCTCTGACAACACCTCTGCATGTCTCTCTGACAGCACATGTGAACGTCTCTCTGCTAGAACCTCTGAATGTCTCTCTGACAGCACATCTGAACGTCTCTCTGACAGCACATCTGAACGTATCTCTGACAGTAACTCTGAACGTCTCTCTGACAACACCTCTGCACGTCTCTCTGACAGCACATGTGAACGTCTCTCTGATAGAACCTCTGAATGTCTCTCTGACAGCACCTATGAACGTCTCTCTGACAGCACCTCTGAACGTGCTCTCTGACAGCGCCTCTGAATGTCTCTCTGACAGCACCTATAAATGTATTCCTGATATCACATTTGAATGTCTCTCTGACAGCACCTATGAATTTATTCCTGACATAACATCTAAACGTCTCTCTGACAGCACCTCTGAACGTCTTTCTGATAGCACCTCTGAACGTGTCTCTCTGACTGCACATTTGAATGTCTCTCTGACACCACCTCTGAACCTTTCTCTCTGACAGCACATCTGAATGTCTCTCTGACAGCACCTCTGAATGTGTCTCCCTGACAACACCTCTAAACGTGTCTCTCTGACAGCACCTCTGAATGCCTCTCTGACAGGACCTCTGAACGTTTTCTCTGACAGGACCTCTGAACGTGTCTCTGACAGAACCTCTGAACATGTCTCTGACAGGACCTCTGAGCGCCTCTCTGACAGGGCCTCTGAACATGTTTCTGATAGGACCTTTATACGTGTCTCTGACAGGACCTCTGAACGTGTCTCTGACAGGACCTCTGAACGTGTCTCTCTGACAGGACCCCTGAATGTGTCTCTGACAGGACCTCTGAACGTGTCTCTTTTGACAGGACCTCTGAACGTGTCTCTTTGACAGGACCTCTGAACATGTCTCTGACAGGACTGTCTCTTTGTCTCTGACAACACCTCTGAACGTGTCTCTTTGACAGGACCTCTGAACATGTCTCAGGACCTGAACGTGTCTCTTTGACAGGACCTCTGAACGTGTCTCTCTGACAGGACCTCTGAACGTGTCTCTCTGACAGGACCTCTGAACGTGTCTCTCTGACAGGACCTCTGAACGTGTCTCTGACAGGACCTGAACGTGTCTCTGACAGGACCTCTGAACGTGTCTCTGACAGGACCCTCTGAACGTCTCTTGACAGCACTCTGGAACGTATCTCTGACAGGACCTCTGAACGTGTCTCTCTGACAGGACCCCTGAACGTGTCTCTCTGACAGGACCTCTGAACGTGTCTCTCTGACAGGACCTCTGAACGTGTCTCAGGACCTCTGAACGTGTCTCTCTGACAGGACCAACGTCTGAACGTGTCTCTGACAGACAGGAACCTCTCTGACAGGACCTCTGAACGTGTCTCTGACAGGACACTCTGACAGGACCTCTCAACGTCTCTTTGAAAGCACCTCTAAATGTATTCTGACAACTCCTCGGAATGTCTCTCTCACAGCAGCTCTGAACGTCTCTCTGACATTAGCTCTGAACGTGTCTCTGACAGCCCCCCTGAAAGTGTCTATGACAGCACCTCTCCTAAAAATCCCTAATAGCACCTCTGAACGTTTCTCTGACAGCACATCTGAATGTTTTCCTGACAGCTCCTCTAAATGTCTCTCTGACAGTAGCTCTGAACGTCTCTCTGACAACAGCTCTGAACGTGTTTCTGACAGCAGCTCTGAACGTCTCTCTGAAATCACATTTGAACGTGTCTCTGACATTGCCTCTGAACGTGTCTCTGAAAGCACCTCTGAATATCTCTCTGACATCACATCTGAACGTCTCTCTGACAACACATCTGAACATCACTGTAATATCACATCTGAACGTCTCTTTGACAGCACCTCAGAACGTCTCTCTGACATCACATCTGAACGTTTCTGACATCACACCTGAATGTCTCTCTGACATCACATCTGAACGTCTCTCTAACATCACATCTAAACATCTCTCTGAAAGCACCAGGAACGTCTCTCTGACATCACATCTGAACGTCTCTCTGACATCACATATGAACATCTGTCTGACAGCACCTCTGAACGTCTCTCTGGCAGCACATCTGAACGTCTCTCTGACATCACCTCTGAACGTGTCTCTCTGACAGCACCTCTGATCGTGTCTGACAACACCTTGAACGTCTCTCTGACAGCACCTCTGAACGTCTCTCTGACAGCACATCTGAACGTGTCTCTGACAACACTGAACATCTCTGAATGCGAACATCTCTCTGACCGCACCTCTGAACATCTCTCTGACAGCACCTCTGAACGTCTCTCTGACCGCACCTCTGAACATCTCTCTGACAGCATCTCTGAACGCTCACCATTGAACGTCTCTCTGACTGCACCTCTGAACGTGTCTAAGACCGCACCTCTGAACTGACAATACCTCTTTAAGAACGTCCTGTCTCTCTGACTGCACCTCTGAACGTGTCTCTGACCACACCTCTGAACGTGTC
>JAXRKP010001148.1:0-5000 GCA_037039925.1 Doris montereyensis | reverse complement strand
GCCTGTTTATTGGATAGGGAGGGAATTGAATCTAAAACTGCCTGTATATTATATAAGGAGGGAATTGAATCTAAAATTGCCTCTATATTGAATAGGGAGCGCATTGAATCTAAAATGACCTGTATATTGGATAGGGAACAAATTGAATCTAAAATTGCCTGTATATTAGATAGGGAGGGAATTGAATCTAAAATTGCCTGTATATTGGATAGGGAGGGAATTGAATCTAAAATTGCCTGTATATTGGATAGGGAAATTAAAATTGAATCCAAAATTGCCTGTATATTAGATAGGAGGGAATTGAATCTAAAATTGCCTGTATAATAGATAGGAGGAATTGAATCTAAAATTGCCTGTATATTAGAATTGAATCTAAAATTGCCTGTATATTAGATAGAGGGAATGAATCTAAAATAGCCTGTATATTAGATAGGGAGGAATTGAATCTAAAATTGCCTGTATATTAGATAGAGGGAATTGAATCTAAAAATATTAGATAGGAGGAGTTGAATCTTAGCCTGTATTAGATAGGAGGGAATTGAATCTAAAATTGCCTGTATATTAGATAGGGAGCAATATTAGATAGAAGGAATTGAATCTAAAATTGCCTGTATATTAGATAGGGGAGGGAATTGAATCTAAAATTGCCTGTATATTAGATAGGGAGGAATTGAATCTAAAATTGCCTGTATATTAGATAGTGAACGAATTGAATCTAAAATAGCCTGTATATTAGATAGGGAGGGAATTGAATCTAAAATTGCCTGTATATTAGATAGGAGGAATTGAATCTAAAATTGCCTGTATATTAGATAGGGGGAATTGAATCTAAAATTGCCTGTATATTAGATAGGAGGGAATTGAATCTAAAATAGCCTGTATATTAGATAGGGAGGAATTGAATATAAAATTGCCTGTATATTAGATAGGTAGGCCTGATATTAGATATAATAAAATAGCCTGTATATTAGATAGGGAGCAAATTGAATCTAAAATTGCCTGTATATTAGATAGGGAGCGAATTGAATATAAAATTGCCTGTATATTAGAAAGGGAGAGAAAAGAATCTAAAATTGCCTGTATATTAGGTAGGTAGGGAATTGAATCTAAAATAGCCTGTATATTAGATAGGGGAGGGAATTGAATCTAAAATTGCCTGTATATTAGATAGGGAGGGAATTGAATCTAAAATAGCCTGTATATTAGATAGAGAACGAATTAAATCTAAAATTGCCAGTAGGCCTATATTAGATAGGGAAGGAATTTAATCTAAAATTGCCTGTATATTAGATAAGGAGTGATTTCAATCTAAAATTGCGTGTTTATTATTTAAATCGTTACAAAATTTAGCACCAGCCTAGATCTAGACTTTACCCTCTACCTCTCAGAATTCAAAACAGAGAATGTTTTCTCTATCCGTTTACTTTTTCCTTATTCATTTGAATAACTGATTCATTCAGTCATCCATTTCATTCATTCATTTCTTAGTCAATTGGCACACAAATTTATTCAACCCTTATTGACGTATTGCGTATCTAACATAACAATGTTCCATGTTTCAGAGACAAAACCATGGACAAGCCAGACAGAGCTGTGGGATATGACGGACAACAACAAGCCCGTAATCGACTTGACCAACTTAATAAGCAGTTTCGATACCATGAATAAATTTCATCGGTGACCCCAGAAGCCGGTCTTTGTCCCCCGCCCCCCTCCACCCCTTCCAAACGCTTGATTGATGCTTGTGAATATTAAATACATAAAAACATTAAATCGAACATTTTACTGAGGTTTTCTAAAATCAAGTTCATCGTCGTCAATTGTCAGGCCTCACAAAAAGTATAACCCAATTGTGACAAATTGTGACAAATTTCACTGGCACTTTGTCTTAGCTTTACATTCTCTTTCCAGCTGAGAACTTTATACTCCCCTCCCCTCAAGACGGGGTTTTAGGGTAGGCAGGCCAAGGTTATTATAATTCTTAGCCGATGAAAACAACGAAATCTGGATGATAAACTTTCGACCGAATTACATTCAAGATAAGCGAGTGAACTCCATAAGTAATCCAACTAAAACCGTTCAACCGAAGACATTGTTGTGTTGGAATGAGACAAAGGTTTAATACAACTGTGCTAGGTAGGTAGGTAGGTTGGTTGGTTGGTGGGCAGGTGGATATAGTGCTAGATAGGTACATCGATTGGTTGGTGGACAGGTGGATATAGTGCTAGATAGGTACATAGATTGGTTGGTGGTGGATAGGTGGATATAGTGCTAGATAGGTACATCGATTGGTTGGTGGACAGGTGGATATAGTGCTAGATAGGTGGATAGGTGGATATAGATTGGTTGGTTGGTGGATAGGTGGATATAGTGCTAGGTAGGTAGGTATATTGGTTGGTTGGTGTACATGTGAATAGAGTGCTAGGTAGGTAGGTAGATACGTTGGTTGGTGGACAGGTGGATATATTTGCACTGCAACACACCACGGATACGAGTTTTGGTCTTCAACGTCAAGGAAACTCTGTGTGTGACATTTTGGATCATGTGCGCCTACAAGGATGAGCTGAACAACGAGGCGGACGAAAGGTGAGTGTGTACGTGTTTATATGCGTGTTTATGGTTTGTTTGTCTATGTATTTATGGTCAGTTTGTCTGTGTGTTTAAAGTCAGTATGTCTGCGTGTTTATAGTTAGTTGTTTGTGTGTTTATGAAAGAGAGAGAGAGAGAGAGAGAGAGAGAGAGAGAGAGAGAGAGAGAGAGAGAGAGAGAGAGAGAGAGAGAGAGAGAGAGAGAGAGAGAGAGAGAGAGAGATACAGACAGACAGACAGACAGATAGACAGACAAACAGAGACTTTCGATGAGCAGTCGGCAATAAGTGCAATGCTACCATGGTAATTCTATAACTACACCATTACATGTATTGGTAGATGATTTGGTTACAACTCTATAACCATAACATTACATCTATAGGTAAACGATTTGGTTACAACTCTATAACCATACCATTACATGTATAGGTAAATGATTTGGTTACAACTCTATAACTACATCATTACATGTACAGGTAAATGATTTGGTTACAACTCTATAATCATAACATTACATGTATTGGTAGATGATTTGGTTACAACTCTATAACCATACAATTGCATGTAAAGGTAAATGATTTGGTTACAACTCTATAACTACACCATTACATGTATAGGTAAATGATTTGGTTACAACTCTGTAACTACACCATTACATGTATAGGTAAATGGTTTGGTTACAACTCTATAACTATACCATTACATGTATAGGTAAATGATTTGTTTACAACTCTATAACTACACCATTACATGTATAGGTAAATGATTTGTTTACAACTCTATAACCATACCATTACATGTATAAGTAAATGATTTGGTTAGAACTCTATAACTACACCATTATACGTATAGGTAAATGATTTGGTTACAACTCTATAACTACACCATTATACGTATAGGTAAATGATTTGGTTACAACTCTATAACTACACCATTACATGTATAGGTAAATGATTTGGTTTCGACTCTATAACTACACCATTACATGTATAGGTAAATGATTTGGTTTCGACTCTCTAACTTCACCATTACATGTATAGGTAAATGATTTGTTACAAGATCATTACATCTATTAAATGATTTGGTTACAACTCTATAACTAGACCATTACATGTATAGGTAAATGATTTGGTAAATTCCAACGCCATTACATGATTCTGAATGATTTAGTCTCTATAACTACACCATTACATGTATAGGTAAATGATGTGTTTGACGTCCCCAATAGATTTTGAGACTCTACTGGACCATTACATGTATAGGCTAAATAAAGAGAACATAACTCAAAGTGTATGAATAGTTGATTTGGTTACAAATCTATAACCATTACATATCCATAAATAATTTGAAATCTATAACGTCTAAAGAAATGATTTGGTTAAATATCAAACACTGTTTCGACCAAATCTATAACCATACCATTACATTTGGTAAATGATTTGGTTATAACTCTATAACTACACCATTACATGTCTAAAATGGTTTGGACTCTAAATATTACAAACAAATGATTTGGTTTCGACTCTCTAACTACACCATTACATGTATGAGATGGTTTGTCTAAAGGGAAAATTGGTATTCAAATTCACTGAACCCGATTCTACAGTCAGTTCCAGTATTTGAGTTTGAGTCCCAAGATTCGTCTCGAAATCTGCGAAGTAAAAGAAAATTTTCAAACACTATTTCGACTCCATCAGTCCATGTTTGAGATTCGTCTAAAGGGAAAATATCAAACACTGTTTCGACTCCCATCAGTCCATGTTTGAAATTCGTCTAAAGAGAAAATATCAAACACTGTTTCGACCCCATCAGTCCATGTTTGAGATAGCAAACGCTGTTTCGTCTAAAGGGAAAAATATCAAACACTGTTTCGACCCCAATTAGTCCTTGTTTAAGATTCATCTAAAGAGAAAATATCAAACACTGTTTCGACCCCGATCAGTCAATTGTTTGAGATTCGTCTAAAGAGAAAAAATCAAACACTGTTTCGACCCCGATCAGTCCAAGTTTGAGATTCGTCTCACTGAGATTTCGAAATGCACTACCGGTACTCATTTGGAGTTTGATCTTAAGGTCCGGGTCTTAAGATCAAACTGATTATATTCAATTGCACTTCATATGGACACTATTTTTTTGCGGACAAGTTTGTTATTTCGTATCATATCAAGCCCAAATTTTGTACAGTTTTTAACAAAAAAGCTTGTGTCGCAATATGCAGATTGTTTTTCAAAATGTTTTGAGCTGGAAACAAAATAAAGAAACCAGCATGCTCGCGAAGGCGGGACGGTCATGGTCAAGGTCTAAAGGCGTAATGAGTATTATCATTATTATTATTACTAGCTGTAGGAACCTGGTGTTACATAGATAACCGATTAAATTGACATTCAAATTTTTGTGTAATCTTTTGTCTGC
>JAXRKP010001147.1:142500-160937 GCA_037039925.1 Doris montereyensis | reverse complement strand
TAATATTATCATTGTCTTAGACAGAGAGAAAGCTGAGGAGAATCTCAACGAGGGCGCACACTGTTTTAAAGTTTTGGACGCTGGTTTTAGTAGGCTCTATAAAGGCTTATCTTCAATCTCTTCAAGCACACGGAACTGGTTCATTCTACTTTGTCCCTATAATACTCATGACGTCATCTAGAGCTTGGCATCTAGTTTGCATAATAATGAACCTCGAAAAGCTTAAGATAGCTGCCATGGAGGGTCATAGCTTGTCCCTCAATAGCATTATGCAAATGAAGTAAATAGAGGTATGGAAAGAGGATAAACATTTCTGAGTTGGGTGCACTTTGGGTTAGATAACACGATACGATTCTTACTAACAAAGGCAGGTTTTGTGAAAGCTTTGGCATGAGATAAGGTTAATGTATTGAATTCACTAAATCTGAACTTTGACTGAAGTAGCCTGCTGGAACCAGTGCAGACCAGTCACATGGAATATAAATGAAAACTGGTTAGATTTAAAATGTAGGCCTGCATTGTCATGAACACATCGACAGGTAATAGCACACTTCACAAATGCTGTGACTAATGCTGAACGACCGTTCAGCTCCTAAAAAGAGAAGGTCAATCCCAGTCCTTGAAGGAAGCCATGGGTAAAAAGAATTCATTCAAACGTTTGATAAGACGAGTCCAATGTACAAGAGAAGGTCAATCCCCGTCCTTTGAAGGAAGCCGTGGGTAAGAATAATTCATTCAAACGTTTGATAAGACGAGTCCAATGTACAAGAGAAGGTCAATCCCCGTCCTTGAAGGAAGCCATGGGTAAGAAGAATTCATTCAAGCGTTTGATAAGACGAGTCCAATGTACAAGGCAGTGGATGGAATGAGCAAGGTGAGGGTTGGCGCAAAAGGTCCAAGTTGTCAGGCCGTGAAAAACGCTGATACCTGGAACATCTCATATTGAAATCTGCAACAGATGGGAAGGGGCGGCAAGGTGTAGGCCTCTCATCCCAAAGGTCGTGGTTCAAGTCCTGCTAATGGTCAAAACAATTCTCGATTTTATTCGAGCAAAATCTACCCCCTTGGTCTGAGTGGGCGGTTTGACACCTAGACCCATCGGACACGGACGATAAAGGAGGTCCTGTGTGCAGGTCACGTTAAATATCCCTTAGCTGTTTACAGGGCAGTCCGGGCAAAATGAAGAATGCTACCTTAGTGTGGATGTGGGTAAATCAAATAAAGCAACAGATTGAAAACACTTGTAAATACTACTACATGGCATTGGGTCGAAGGAAAATAAATGTCCCAGTCCTGCGGGATGTAGAAGAAACGGATGCGATGAGAGAAAGAGAAAGAGAGGGGAGGGAGAGAGAGAGAGAGGGAGGAGAGCTTGAGAGAGAGGGGGGAGAGGAAAGACACAGAGAGAGAAATAGAGAGAGAGAGAGAGAGAGAGAGAGAGAGAGAGAGAGAGAGAGAGAGAGAGAGAGAGAGAGAGAGATGGGAGGGGAGAAAGAGAGGTAGAGAGAGAGAGAGAGAGAGAAAGAGAGAGAGAGAGAGGGACGAGAGAGAGGGGAGAGAGAGAGAAAGAAGAGAGAGAGAGAGAGAGAGAGAGAGAGAGAGACAGACAGACAGACAGACAGACAGACAGACAGACAGACAGAGGCAGAGAGACAGAGAGAGGGGAGAGACAAAAGGGAGAGAGGGCGGTAGAGACAGACACAGACACAGACAGACAGACAGAGAGAGAGAGACAGAGAGACAGAGAGAGAGAGAGAGAGAGAGAGAGAGAGAGAGAGAGAGAGAGAGAGAGAGAGAGAGAGAGAGAGAGAAGAGAGAGAGAGAGAGAGAGAGAGAGAGAGAGAGAGAGAGAGAGAGAGGGAGAGAGAGAGAGAGAGAGAGAGAGAGAGAGAGAGAGAGAGAGAGAGAGAGAGGGAGAGAGAGAGAGAGAGAGAGAGAGAGAGAGAGAGAGAGAAGAGAGAGAGAGAGAGAGAGAGAGAGAGAGAGAGAGAAACACACACACTTATCTTATCTATCTTATCTTATCTGATCTTATCTTATCTTTATGCTTATCTCATTTTATCTTATCTTATCTTATCTTATCTTATCTTGCACTCTATCTTATCTCATCTTATCTTATCTTATCTTATCTTATCTTATCTTATTTTATCTTATCTTATCTTATCTTATCTTAAAGGAACGGAAGCTCTTCAACAGCCTCTATCATCTTGTTTATGTTTCGAAAGATAAGTTTGACAGTGACAGTGTGTCTGTAGTATGTCTGTGCTATGGCGGTAGAAGTGTGTTTGTAGTATGTCTGTGCTAATGGCGGTAGAAGTGTGTCTGTAGTATGTCTGTGCTAATGGCAGTAGGAAGTGTGTCTGGGTATGTGTGCTAATGGCAGTAGAAGTGTGTTTGTAGTATGTCTGTGCTAATGGCAGTAGAAGTGTGTCTGTAGTATGTCTGTGCTAATGGCAGTAGAAGTGTGTTTGTAGTATGTCTTTGCTAATGGCAGTAGAAGTGTGTCTGTAGTATGTCTGTGCTAATGGCAGAAGTGTGTTTGTAGTATGTCTGTGCTAATGGCAGTGAAGTGTGTTTGTAGTATGTCTGTGCTAATGGCGGTTGAAGTGTGTCTGTAGTATGTCTGTGCTAATGGCAGTAGAAGTGTGTCTGTAGTATGTCTGTGCTAATGGCGGTGAGTGTGTCTGTAGTATATCTGTGCTAATGGCAGTAGAAGTGTGTCTATGGTATGTCTGTGTTAATGGCAGCAGAAGTGTGTCTGTAGTATGTGCAAGTTAATGGCAGTAGAAGTGTGTTTGTAGTATGTCTGTGCTAATGGCAGTAGAAGTGTGTTTGTCGTATGTCTGTGCTAATGGCAGTAGAAGTGTGTGTCTGTAGTATGTCTGTACTAATGGCAGTAGAATGTACACGTGGCTATATCAACAATACTGCTAAGACATCAAACATTATTTTCAAGACAGAGAGACAGTGAACTATCATTTTTCACCAGCAACGTTGTTTAGGCCTACGTGTCTGTGTTACAAACAACATTAGGTCTACATGTCTGTGTTACAAACAACGTTGTGTGGTCTACATGTCTAGTGTTACAAACAACGTTGTGTAAAGCTCTACATGTCTGTGTTATCAACAACGTTGTGTAGGCCTACATGTCTGTGTTACAAACAACGTTGTGTAGGCCTATATGTCTGTGTTACAAACAACGTTGTGAAGGCCTACATGTCTGTGTTACAAACAACGTTGTGTATGCCTACATGTCTGTGTTGCAAACAACGTTGTGAAGGCCTACGTGTCTGTGTTACAAACAACATTGTGAAGGTCTACATGTCTGTGTTACAAACACCGTTGTGTAGGTCTACATGTCTGTGTTACAAACAACGTTGTGTAGGTCTACATGTCTGTGTTACTAACAACGTTGTGTAGGTCTACATGTCTGTGTTACAAACAACGTTGTAAAGGTCTACGTGTCTGTGTTCCAAACAACATTGTGTAGGTCTACATGTCTGTGTTACAAACAATGTTGTTTAGGCTTACATGTATGTGGTACAAACAACGTTGTGTAGGCCTACATGTCTGTGTTATAAACAACGTTGCGTAGGTCTACATGTCTGTGTTACAAACAACATTGTTTAGGCCTACATGTCTGTGTTACAAACAACGTTGTGTAGGTCTATATGTCTGTGTTACAAAACACGTTGTGCAGGCCTACATGTCTGTGTTACAAACAACGTTGTGTAGGTCTACATGTCTGTGTTACTTACAACGTTGTGTAGGTCTACATGTCTGTGTTACAAACAACGTTGTGTAGGTCTACGTGTCTGTGTTCCAAACAACATTGTGTAGGTGTACATGTCTGTGTTACAAACAATGTTGTTTAGGCTTACATGTCTGTGGTACAAAACAACGTTGTGTAGGCCTACATGTCTGTGTTATAAACAACGTTGCGTAGGTCTCCATGTCTGTGTTACAAACAACATTGTTTAGACCTACATGTCTGTGTTACAAACAACGTTGTGTAGGTCTATATGTCTGTGTTACAAAACACGTTGTGCAGGCCTACATGTCGGTTACAAACAACGTTGTGTAGGCCTACATGTTTGTGTTAAAACAACGTTGTGTAGGCCTACATGTCTGTGTATAAACAACGTTGTGTAGGTCTACATGTCTGTGTTACAAACAATGTTGTGTAGGTCTACGTGTCTGTGTTACAAACAATGTTGTGTAGGTCTACATGTCTGTGTTACAAACAATGTTGTGTAGGTCTACGTGTCTAGTTGTGTTATAAACAACGTTGTTCAGGTCTGCATGTCTGTGTTACAAACAACGTTGTGTAGGTCTACATGTCTGTGTTACAAACAATGTTGTGTAGGTCTACATGTCTGTGTTATAAACAACGTTGTGTAGGCCTACATGTCTGTGTTACAAACAATGTTGTGTAGGTCTACATGTCTGTTCACAAACAACGTTGTGTAGGCCTACATGTCTGTGTTATAAACAACGTTGTGTAGGTCTACATGTCTGTGTTACAAACAATGTTGTGTAGGCCTACATGTCTTTGTTACAAACAATGTTGTGTAGGTCTACATGTCTGTGTTACAAACAATGTTGTGTAGGTCTACGTGTCTGTGTTACAAACAATGTTGTGTAGGTCTACATGTCTGTGTTACAAACAATGTTGTGTGGGTCTACGTGTCTGTGTTATAAACAACGTTGTTTAGGTCTACATGTCTGTGTTACAAACAACGTTGTGTAGGTCTACATGTCTGTGTTACAAACAATGTTGTGTAGGTCTACATGTCTGTGTTACAAACAACGTTGTGTAGGTCTACGTGTCTGTGTTATAAACAATGTTGTGTAGGTCTACATGTCTGTGTTACAAACAACACGAAACACATCCTTCGTAAGATCTCCATAAAACGTTTTCAATAGGCCAAATGCGATCCCAAGCCTGGCAGCCTGAATACCAGGAAACTCTAGTGACAAAATTTGATATCATATAAGATTTAGATCTACATGTAATACTTCGTATTAAAATGCTGTCCATCAAAACTAACTCATATTATGTCTCTTTTTTTCTAACTGAAGGTACAAACAAGACAAAATCACGGAAATGGTATCGTCACACTTGTTTTATTGACTGCAATATAAAAAGAGTAAAACATTAGTTGAAAAGAGAACAAAATGTTGTTATGAAATATAAGCGATGACTCGCAGAAAGGATTTTAAGTCACAATGGAAATAATTATGCGTTTCTTTTTGTGAACTGTATGGATTGTATCATCAATCCCCACATCTTCTAGTACAATTAAAATGTTCCTTTGTTATTTCACAATCAACCTTTGAATTCAACTTAAAGGAATTGCTTAACACACATACACACACACACCTACGCACAAACGAACACACAGACAGACAGCCAGACAGACAGACAGACACACACACACACGTACATAGGATAGAAACAGAAACAGACTCAAACGAGTGGTCAGTACGTCGCAAATCATAATAATTTATAAAGAATGATCCACGTTGACAGTATGATAGAAATCAATTGTGAGGAGCAACCAGACAACCATTACTTTAATTTGTTTAATTGGAATTTACCTGTTCATCGTTGGCAGTGATCTTGGGATAAATTAAGAGGACACAGCAAGGTGAAAGAGAAAGTTAAGTATAAGAGTGTTAGGAAAGACGTAGGACCTACCAGTAGCGCCCGACAACTGCCCACCAAACCATGACGTTTTTCATACCGCCATCAAACAAGTACTCCACAAGAAAATGTCATAGATTCAATACCATTGCGGCACAGACGAGAAGAAACACGTTTTTATTTTAAACGTTTCTTCCTGAAAACAATCACACAATGGAACAATCTTCCGAATGATATGCTGTCCTGTGTGAATGCCGAATCGTTCACTTTAATGTGCTATGATGTGTGCTCATGTGTGCTCATGTGTGCTCATTCCACGTGGTCAAAAATGTACTGACGACATAATAATAATATGTTATTTCCATTAATGTGCAACCAATGCCTGTGACATCTTATAATACTGATATATATATATATGTGTGTGTGTGTGTGTGTGTGTGTGTGTTGCATGTCGAAAACGAGAAAGAGGATACTGGTAACTGTTCTCAATCACTAGGTTAAAAACGAAACAAGAGAAAAGAGAAGGAAATCCATAGAGAAGAAGGAACCACATAGAGAAGAAGGCAATCACCATAGAGAAGAAGAGAAGAAGGAAATCCACATAGAGAAGAAGGAAACTACAGAAGAGAAGAAGGAAATCCACATAGAGAAGAAGGCAATCAATCCCATAGAGAAGAAGGAAATCCACACAGAGAAGAAGGAAATCCACATAGAGAAGAAGGAAAATCCACATAGAGAAGAAGGAAATCCACATAGAGAAGATGGAAATCAATCACATAGAGAAGGTTGAAATCCACATAGGAGAAGAAGGCAATCACCAGTAGAGAAGAAGGAACCACATAGAGAAGAAGGAAATCCACATAGAGAAGATGGAAACTACAGAGAAGAAGGAACCACTTAGAGAAGAAGGCAATCACTATAGAGAAGAAGAAACTACATAGAGAAGAAGGAAATCCAAGACAGAGAAGAAGAATCCACATAGAGAAGAAGGAATCACCACAGAGAAGAAGGCACTACAGAGAAGAAGGAAATCCACAGAGAAGAAGCAATCACTGCAGAGAAGAAGGAAATCCACATAGAGAAGAAGGAAATCCACATAGAGAAGATGAAATCCACATAGAGAAGAAGGAAATCCACATAGAGAAGAAGGCAATCACATACAGAGAAGAAGGAACTACATAGAGAAGAAGGAAATCCACAGAGAAGAAGGAACTAATATAGAGAAGAAGGCAATCACCATAGAGAAGAAGGCAACTCACCAGAGAAGAAGGAAATCACCATAGAGAAGAAGGAAATCCACATAGAGAAGAAGGCAATCACCATAGAGAAGAAGGAAATCCACATAGAGAAGAAGGCAATCACCATAGAGAAGAAGGAAATCCACATAGAGAAGAAGGAAATCACCGTTACACTCAGAACGTAACGCATCATGACAACCAGAAAGGCAACCAAGGCTGTCAGAACGCTACAGATCAATAGAAATAGAAAGCATATCAGATATGCTCTTAGCATATTGCCAGAACGCTACAGATCAATAGAAATAGAAAGCATATCAGATATGCTCTTAGCATATTGCCAGAACGCTACAGATCAATAGAAATAGAAAGCATATCAAATATGCTCTTAGCATATTGCCAGAACGCTACAGATCAATAGAAATAGAAAGCATATCAGATATGCTCTTAGCATATTGCCAGAACGGTACAAACTGGATGGAACAGACAAAGAATCAAAACTGCATTAGAATGTAACCAAACGTATGAAACAGAAGGAAACAGATAGAATATATTTATAACCCATATTCACACACACAAGTGCAGACTCCCTGACTGTACATCATTTATCTCCCAGCAGACTGTTTCCTTCAAAGTCCCTCTCAACTCTTTGGATAGCTTACAGTATAGCAGCCTGTTAGGCGTTTTGTACTAAATCTTTAACACTGTCTTCCTCTACCTGTAGCTGGGTATTTATTCACATCTGAGTCAATTGAGAAAAAAGAATGATGTATCTTTTCTAAGAGTATAGGGGGACTCGGTAATCCAGAGGCAAGGTGTGGGCCTCTCAATCAAAAACTTAGTGGGTTCGAGCCCCGCCGAGGGTTGAAAAATTTTCTCCATTTTTTTCGAGGAAAATCTACCCCTCTGGTCCAGGTAGGTGGATCAACACCTAGTCCCATCGAAGACGGACAATAAAAGGAGGTCCTGTGCGCAGATCACAACACTCTGTGCACGTTAAAGATCCCTTGGCTGTTTACAGGACAGTCCAGGCAAAATCAAAAATCCTACTAAAAACCCCGAGATCATATCAGTTGCGGATGTGGGTAAATCAAATCAAATCAAAAATCAAAACCCCTGGCCCAGATAGGTAGGTCGACACCTTGTTCAATCGGAGACGGATGATAAAACATAGGTCCAGTGCACAGCAGATCACACAAGTTTGTGCCTGTCAAAGATTTCTTGACAATTTACAGGACAGTCTTGAAAAAATTAAAAATGCTACCAAAAAACCCACGAGATCACATTAGTTGTGGATGTGGGTAAAATCAAATCAAATCAAAAACATTCTTAAGAGTGCAACGCTGTGAAGAAAACAACACACAGGCAAGCCATCGGTTTTGAACCAATCTCATCGCGCTAACAAACTCACAACAGTACGGTTTCGCTGCAATGCTTCACAACTTTCTAAAAGCACCACAATGCTTCACAACTTTCTAAAAGTGCTACAATGCTTCACAACTTTCTAAAAGTGCTACAATGCTTTACAACTTTCTAAAAGCGCTACAATGCTTCACAACTTTCTAAAAGCACCACAACGCTTTACAACTTTCTAAAAGTGCTACAATGTTTCACAACTTTCTAAAAGTGCTACAATGCTTCACAACTTTCAGTGCTGCCAATGCTTCACAGCTGTCTAAAAGTGCTACATCGTTTCAAGCAACTTCTTTCTAAAAAGCGCTACAATGCTTCAACTTTCTGCAAGTGCAAGCAATGCTTCACAACTGTCTAAAAGTGCTACAACGTTTCACAACTTTCTAAAGCGCTACAATGCTTCACAACTTTCTAAAAGTGCTAATGCTTCACAACTTTCTAAAAGCGCTACAATGCTTCACAACTTTCTAAAAGTGCTACAATGCTTCACAACTTTCTAAAAGTGCTACAAGTAGCTTCCACAACTTTCTAAAAGTGCTACAATGCTTCGTAAACTTTCTAAAAGTGCTAATGCTTCACAACTTTCTAAAAGTGCTACAATGCTTCAACTTTCTAAAAGTGCTACAATGTTTCACAACTTTCTAAAAGTGCCACAATGCTTCACAACTTTCTAAGTGCCACAATGCTTCACAACTTTCTAAAGACCTACAATGCTTCACAACTTTCTAAAAGTGCTACAATGCTTCACAACTTTCTAAAAGTGCTACAATGCTTCACAACTTTCTAAAAGTGCTACAATGCTTCACAACTTTCTAAAAGTGCCACAATGCTTCACAACTTTCTAAAAAGTGCTACAATGCTTCACAACTTTCTAAAAGTGCTACAATGCTTCACAACTTTCTAAAGTGCCACAATGCTTCACAACTTTCTAAAGTGCTACATATCAGGAGAGGCAGAATATCTGTGTTTATTTTGATTTGTTTGTGTTTATACTCATGACCACAACATGTTGACTTTTCAGGGAAATTATAAAAACGTTATCCAGCCACTCACTTAAACATGGGAAATTATTTTTAAAAAACGTTATCCAGCCACTCGCTTAAACATGGGAAATTATAAAAAGTTATCCAGCCACTCACTTAAACATGGGAAATTATAAAAACGTTATCCAGCCACTCACTTAAACATGGGAAACTATTTTTTTAAAAACGTTATCCAGCCACTCACTTAAACATGGGAAATTATAAAAAGTTATCCAGCCAGTCACTTAAACATGGGAAATTATAAAAACGTTATCCAGCCACTCACTTAAACATGGGAAATTATAAAAACGTTATCCAGCCAATCACTTAAACATGGGAAATTATAAAAACTTTATCCAGCCACTCACTTTAAACATGGGAAATTATAAAAACGTTATCCAGCCACTCACTTAAACATGGGAAATTATAAAAACGTTATCGAGCCACTCACTTAAACATGGAAATTATAAAAACGTTATCCAGCCAATCACTTAAACATGGGAAATTATCCCAGCCAGTCACTTAAACATGGGAAATTATAAAAACATTATCCAGCCAGTCACTTTTAAACATGGGAAATTATATAAACGTTATCCAGCCAGTCACTTAAACATGGGAAATTATATAAACGTTATCCAGCCAGTCACTTAAACATGGGAAATTATATAAACGTTATCCAGCCAGTCACTTAAACATGGGAAATTATATAAACGTTATCCAGCCAGTCACTTAAACATGGAAATTATATAAACGTTATCCAGCCAGTCACTTAAACATGGGAAATTATATAAACGTTATCCAGCCAGTCACTTAAACATGGAAATTATATAAACGTTATCCAGCCAGTCACTTAAACATGGAAATTATATAAACGTTATCCAGCCAGTCACTTAAACATGGGAAATTATATAAACGTTATCCAGCCAGTCACTTAAACATGGGAAATTATATAAACGTTATCCAGCCAGTCACTTAAACATGGAAATTATATAAACGTTATCCAGCCAGTCACTTAAACATGTAGAAATTATATATAAACATCTTAAACATGGGAAATTATATAAACGTTATCCAGCCAGTCACTTAAACATGGGAAATTATATAAACGTTATCCAGCCAGTCACTTAATCATGGGAAATTATATAAACGTTATCCAGCCAGTCACTTAAACATGGAAATTATATAAACGTTATCCAGCCAGTCACTTAAACATGGGAAATTATATAAACGTTATCCAGCCAATCACTTAAACATGGGAAATTATATAAACGTTATCCAGCCACTCACTTGAACATGGGTCTTCCAAGATTTTGTTTCATTTTATGTCTCCGATGGTAGCCTGCATATCAATGACATAGAGGTAGACGATCGGGCTTGATATCGATAGGTTTGTGAGCTGGAAATCCAACCCTTGCTTGGCCCCGACGCTTTGTTTATATGAGGACCGGGGGGGGGTCAGTAGATAAGAGGCAAGGTATCGGCCTCACAGAAAGGTCGATGGGTCAAGCCCCGGCAGATTGAAACCTTTTCTGTAGGTTCTTCGAGTAAAACTAAGCCCTTGGTCCGTGTAGGTGGATCGACACCCTAGTCTTATCTGAGACGGAGGATAAAAACTAAGTCCCTTGGTCCAGTGTAGGTGGATCGACACCTAGTCTTATCTCAGACGGAGGATAAAAACTAAGTCCCGTGTAGATCACATCACTGTGGGCAGTCCGGGCAAAACAAGAAATCTTACCAAAACCCCGAAATCACCTTAGATGTCGATGTGGGTTAGAACAAAATCAAAATTCTCAGGACACTCAACAGGCGCCACCCTGATACCAATGGTTACTGTAAAACGTCAAAGACAAGCAGTGAGGCAAGGGGCATGTCAGAAGTTAATGTAATGACACAAGATAACATGAAAGCCCCATAGGAACAGAGACGAGACAAACACAAGGAATAGACAGAAACAAAAACTCCTGGCCACCATGGGGATCGAACCCGCGACCTCTGCGTCGGCACCCACCCCTCGCCATGAAAAGAAAGCATACCAATCGAGCTTTACTATAAAAAGTCAAGTAAACTCCATACTCAGAGTTGAGCGACAGGTGATCAAGAACAGAGTCCCGATTTTATCTGGACACTTGGCAGACTGTGGTAGTTTGACGTCATTGCTTTCCACGCCGCGCCTTTACTTTCAGAGTCTGAATAGACCAGTTGTCCCTTTCGCTGATGGGTCGACAGCAAGAGTGGGGAGTGGAGGGTAGTGGGGGTAGTGGGGAGGAGGCAGACAAATTTGCCTGGACTACGAATCGAATTCGAGCCTCCTGCCTGGCAGTCAGTAGCTATACCGACTGAGTTACAACGACATGACCTTGGTTTGTGGATGTGGGTAAATCAAATCAATTCAAAATTTGGTGTCTTCTAATACGGTCCAGAGACACATGGGAACTAAAATCCATGCCACCCGCTTTTTGGCTCACATTTCAACTAAGAGTAAAAGTCACAAACAAAGCAAAACAAAAACCTGCCATGTATCAAAGTGAATATTACAACCCCGTCATTTGAACGTGAGACATAATAATATTATGACATACAGGGCAAGGTAAACATCGTCTCTGCAAAGACTACTATACTATCTTACAATAATAATAATAAAAATAATAATAATAATAATAATAATAATAATAATAATAATAATAATAATAATAATAATAATAAAAATAATAATAATAATAATAATAATAATAATAATAATAACAATAACAACAATAAAAATAATAATAATAATAAAAATAATAATAATAATAATAATAATAATAATAATAATAATAATAATAATAATAATAATAATAATAATATATAATAATAATAATAATAACAATAATAATAATGATAATAATAATAATAATAATAATAATAATATTTTATAATAATTATAATGATAAGGATTAGGATATAAAAGTCTTTGTATAGCGCCAATATCCATTTGAAATGCTCAGTGGCGCTTAACATGATTCATAATAAAGATAATAAAAATGAGTTACACATCCAAACTTATCAATTGACAACAAAATTACAATATTAAAAGTCGTAAATAAAAATTAATATCGACAATTATAATTACAATATCAAAAGTGTATGAAAAATTAACATCGATAATTCAATGTACAAGATAAGAAATCAGGTATAAAACTTAACATCATATCTACATTGATATCAAGCGATTTTCAACTGATTGTACGGTCTTATACTATGAGGATTTCTTAAAGAGTTCAGTTTTCAAGACGAGTTGACGCAGATAAGTATGAAATGCCGAGTGGCGTGACAACAATGCTACCCACAGCTTTGGATCATCGATTTCACGTCGGTAAACAAGAAAACAGTGGTCGATTTATCACCCTCATTTAGAAGCTTTACCATAAAACTTAACTCAACACACCTACGTTGCGGGTGGTAACCAACCGATGAATCAGCTTTATGTGTCAGCTGTGTGTGTGTGTGTGTGTGTCATGTGTTTATCATCAGCTTTATCATCAGTGTTATCATCAGTATTCCCTTCACTAAATATATGTTTTAGTAAGCTCCCGATCTCTGTCTCCCTCCCTTTATCACACCTTTAACACACAGCACACATCATCAGCTTTATCACACACTTTATCATCAGACTGGCTATCTTCCTCCCACTCATAGAACTGTTCAAAATAAATCACTACATAATCAATGGACCAATAATCAAAATCAAAATAATCAGTAAATCAGCAATTCAGCAAGTCAATAGATGAATAAGGAAGAAATCAATAATAATAATAATAAAAAGCAATAATGTAAAGGGTGGATCAGTCCGTGTCCCCACTCAAGAGTGAGAGGCAACCGACGACACATGATTTCATTCAAATTCCTTCTCAACTCCCCGAGAGAGCATACACTGTTAGGCTCAGATTTATCATCAGCTTTATCATACTAACACTCTGATCATATCTTTGTCTACCTATAGCTTTACTCATTCAGATTGAGTCAAAGTTTAGGAAAATAAAGTGAAGTGCCTTTATCCTCAGCTTACAATGTTGTGAAAAACCCACCTGTATCTATGGGCTTGAACCAGTGTCGTCATGATTACAAGCTCACAATACTGTAGTTCAGCTAAAACTTTTCATAATAGATAAATGAATAAATAAATGAATGAGTAAAGGAATAAATAAATGAATGAGTAAATGAATAAATAAATGAATGAGTAAATGAATAAATAAATGAATGAGTAAATGAATAAACAAATGAATGAGTAAATAAATAAATAAATGAATGAGTAGATGCATAAATAAATGAATGATAAATGAATAAATAAATGAATGAGTAGATGCATAAAATAAATGAATGAGTATATGAATAAATAAAAAGGAAATAAATCAATAAATACATGAAGAGATAAATGAATAGTCAAATAAATGAATAATGAATAAACAAATGAATAAATACATGAGTAAATTTAAAAAAATCAATAAATGAATGAATAAATAATTAGATAATAAAATAGACAATAAATAGATTGTAGATAATTATGTAGTAAACTTAGATAAATAAATAAATAAAACATAAATAGCTAAATAGATATATGAATAAATGAATAAATAGATAAATAAACAAATAAATGTAGTTATATTACTTTCTTTATCAGCTCCCATTCTACCTTCCGGCGTATGGGTTTTAGATGCCTGAAATGATCTTTCTCCAGGCTGCCCTGTCCTGACATTTTCTGTTTCTTTCTGCGAAAGTTAAATTTCTTCTCGTTAATGCCTCTTTTATATCTTCTTCCCACTTTCTCCGAGGTCTGCCTTTTATTCTTTTATCTTGGGTTTTAGCACTGTATACTGATTAAGCTCTTCCATTGTCATGCATTCTGTTAACATGCCCAAACCATCTCAGTTGATTCATTTCTATCTTAGTTTTTATGCTATCTGCTCTGGTTTGATCTCTTATTGTTGTGTTTCTGATTTTGTCTCTTTCCGTTTTCCCACTACTCTTCTTAGATATTTCATTTCCGGCTTGCACTCTACTGATTACTCCCCACGTCTAACGGTCCAGGTTTCACTGCCATAGAGGAGAGTTTTTGTTGACAATTTTTGTTTACCTAGACCTTTCGTAGATGGTTATATATTGCACTTGCCTTTTGGATTCTCTGGCTGATTTCTTTTCTTAGCTTTCCCTCTGAGTTAATCATTAATCCTAGGTAATTGTAGCTTTACGAACTTGTTATCAATTTTCCTAAACAATTTAACATTTTGTGTTTTTACGGCTTCCCTAGTTACTGGCATTGTTTTCGTTTTCTTGCATTTACTCTCATTCCTCTTTTATTTAATTCATTATTCATTATGTTGATATTTGACCAAAGGTCTTTCTGGTTTTCCAAACAGAATTAAATCATCAGCAAATGAAAGCATTGATAATTTACTGGTTTGAGCTTCCACATACCAACATTCATTTTCTTCATGCTTGAGGATGACTTTTCTGCGACTGAATCCATAAATGTGATAAACAAAGAGGACTTATTACTAACCCTGTCTTACTCCTCTGTCTACATCAAATTTTACTAAATACATTTCCAGCACTTTCACTGCACATGTTGGTTTATTGATAAAAACTTTTAATGGCTTCTATTAAATGTTGCTCTGGTGTTCTTCAATCTGATCCTCTACTCTTTTTTTGTCTCATTTCAGTATCATGGCATACACTTTTTCTGGTACGCTAACCGATAGTGGTATCCCTTTATAGTTTGAGCATTCCATAGTTGATCCTTTCGTGTGTATTGGTACTACCGTTCCCTTATTCCAGTCGCCTGGCACCTGATTGGATTTCCATACTCGTTGACACATTGCATGTAGTAGTTTGTCTGCTTCTCTCCCTTGGGTTTTTAGTGGTTTTTGATAAACTTGATCTGCTCCTGGGGCTTTTCCTATTTTCATTTTTCTTATACTGTTTGAAGTTCTTCCATTGAGATGTCTACATCTTTTGCTATCTCATCTTAATTACAGTGTTACTCTTAATAATTGATCTGTACTCCTTGTTTCATATGTTCTGGAGGATTATATAATTGTTGAAAATACTTCCTCCACTTTTCCATGATTTCAGTGTCTTTTTCACTATTTCTCATTTGGCGTTCTTAATTTGTCGTATTGGGTATGCTTTGGTCTTTCTCATGCTCTTCATTGCTCCTCAGACAGTTTTTTGATTTCCTTCATAGTTTTCTTGAAGTCTTTGTCCAAACTCTTCCCACTGTTCTGTTTTTGTCCTAACTTCCTCTTTGGCGATAGTCCTTTTACTCACATGTAATTTATCCTATCTCTGGCCTCTTTGTTTGCACATGTATTTCTTCCAGGCAGTGGTTCTTTTCTTTGATCTTAGTCTTGACATTATCATTTCACCATGCTGTTCTTTCCCTATCTCCTTTAATTTGTTTCCTACCACAGATCTGTTCAGGACTCCGAGTGATAAAAAGTACTTTACTAGATCGGGTCAGTTTTCTTCTGAGGTTACATTCAGATCCATCTGACTTTCACTGATAGATTTTTTTATCTAATTGGTATATCTGTTTTACTGTTGCGTTTTATTTGATTCTTTTATTTTACTTTTAGTAACTTTCTTCTCTTTCCTTTTCTGTTTGTTTTCTTCAGTTAATAATGTCATTTTGGCAATCAGTTTCTGAACCATCACTAAATATTTAAAGCTCCTCTGCTTACTCTAGCATCCATTGTACTGTAAAAAAAGAGTTTGGCAAACTATTATGTAGTCTATAATTGACTTTTCACATCTGTCTTCATTTACTGTTGTATATTTGTGATGTCCTTATGAGGAAAAAATGTGTTACATCTACATGCATTCTGACTTGGTAAGCACCTATAAATCCATTAAATGATCCCTTGTTGTCCTCCTTCTGCCTTGAACGAGGTTTGGCTGACCAAAGGCTACTCTGAGTTAAAATCCTGAAAACCAACAACCTGCTGCCTTATTTTTTTCTCTCTTTTTATGATCAAATAAGGGAGTTAACCCTGACAGAACAGTTACTGTAACATAACACAAAGATAATATCAAAGCCCCATAGGAACAAATTTACTGAGACAAACACAAGGAATAGACAAAAAAATTCTGGCCACCATGGGGATCAACCCGCGACCTCTGCGGGGCACCCATTGCCTCGCCATACAAAAAACGAGCGCTACCAATCGAGCTAACTACGCTTCTGACATGCCCCTTACCTGACTGCTTGTCTTTACCCTGACATAAAATAACAACCTGCTGCCTTGCTTTTCTGGTCTTGAATGACTGAAGGCTAAGGGAGTTAACCCTGACAGAAAACAACAAGGCCCGGTAGGAGGCGTCAGGTGGCAATTCACCATCTACCTATACAGAGGGCTAATCCCCTGCTTATCCAATACAACCTGACTCAAAGTAATATATACAATGTAGCTCTATAATTATATAAAAAAATGAACAGTCTTTCTGCCTACCGTTGGACTCAGGTCGTGCTCATGTTTCAATGTGACGTCAAGGACTAGTGACTTTGGTTCAGACTTTGACAATTTCTACTGTACTGTTGCTAATGCTGTGTCAGTTGTTGGAGATGAATCAGTGATATGACGACTGTTGCATGACACAGTTGTCAGCCCTTCGTTGTGACGCTATTTTAAGAATTTGAAACATTTTCTTCTTCCATTCATTTCGTCCAATAGTGCATGCTTTTTACAATAATCAATCTTTAAAGTGAGTGCACATTTTAACACAAGTTTTCTTTGTAGTGCTATCACGTATTATTTCGGGAAAGTTTGAACTCTACCTTTTACTAATCATCATCATGCGTGTAAAGCTGCGAGCTCCCCAGGGACCCCGATTGGCAGTAACTCGCCTCCTTTGTGTCGGCATATATAGTCGCCTCGATATAAATATGAGAGCGTGCTTTCTTTTAATTAGTCAACCTACTAAACCTTCTATCTACTTGTGTACATACAATACGTACATTCAGCCATACATACATATATAAATATATTAAATGCTTGTTAATACCTACATACATAAAACATACTAAATGAATTTATATATCGTAAATACACACATACAACATACAAACATACACACATACATATCTACATAGAGTTACAGATATATAATAAACATATACATACAAGATAACTTAGTTCATTTATACCTACATCATACATGGCACATAAATAAACACATACATATACCGATATACTTACATGCATACATATATACATACGTCCGCCTTTATATACACATATATGTACTTAATACATATATATATTACATATTTACATACATACATACGTTAATACATATATACATGCATATTTACATACATATACGTTAATACATATATACATACATATTTACATACATACACATACGAAACATACATACATGCATATTTACATAAATACATACATAGTTAATACATATATACATGCATATATACATACATACCATACGATTAATACATATATACATGCATATTTACAGGTATATACATACAGTTAATACATATATACATGCATATTTACATACAACATACATTAATACATATATACATGCATATTTACATCTTCAACGTTAATACATATATACATGCATACATACATACATACGTAATACATACATACATGCATATTTACATACATACACATACGTTAATACATATGGGGGATACATATTTACATACATACATACAATACATATATACATGCATATATACATACATACATACGTTAATACATATATAGTGCATATTTACATACATACATACGTTAATACATATATACATGCATATTTACATACATACATACGTTAATACATATATACATGCATATTTACATACATACATACGTTAATACATATATACATGCATATTTACATACATACATACATTAATACATACATACATGTATATTTACATATACATACGTTAATACATATATACATGCATATTTACATACATACATACATACAATACATATATACATGCATATTTACATACATACGTTAATACATATATACATGCATATTTACATACATACATACGTTAATACATATATACATGCATATTTACATACATACATACGTTAATACATA
>JAXRKP010001147.1:125000-135000 GCA_037039925.1 Doris montereyensis | reverse complement strand
ACAACAACATAGAATAGAGACCAAAAAGAAACAAACAACATAGAATAGAGACCAAAAAGAAACAAACAACATAGAATAGAGACCAAAAAAACAACAACATAGAATAGAGACCAAAAGAACAACAACATAGAATAGAGACCAAAAGAAACAAACAACAACATAGAATAGAGACCAAAAAGAAACAAACAACAACATAGAATAGAGACCAAAAAGAAACAAACAACAACATAGAATAGAGACCAAAAAGAAACAAACAACAACATAGAATAGAGACCAAAAAAAAAACAACAACATAGAATAGAGACCAAAAAGAACAACAACATAGAATAGAGACCAAAAAGAAACAAACAACAACATAGAATAGAGGCCAAAAAGAAACAAACAACAACATAGAATAGAGACCAAAAAGAAACAAACAACAACATAGAATAGAGGCCAAAAGAAACAAACAACATAGAATGGAGACCAAAAAGAAACAAACAACAACATAGAATAGAGACCAAAAAGAAACAAACAACAACATAGAATAGAGGCCAAAAAGAAACAAACAACAACTTAGAATAGAGACCAAAAAGAAACAAACAACATAGAATAGAGACCAAAAAAGAAACAAACAACAACATAGAATAGAGACCAAAAAGAAACAAACAACAACATAGAATAGAGACCAAAAGGAAACAAACAACAACATAGAATAGAGACCAAAAAGAAACAAACAACAACATAGAATAGAGACCAAAAAGAAACAAACAACAACATAGAATAGAGACCAAAAAGAACAACAACATAGAATAGAGACAAAAAGAAACAAACAACAACATAGAATAGAGGCCAAAAAGAAACAAACAACAACATAGAATAGAGACCAAAAAGAAACAAACAACAACATAGAATAGAGGCCAAAAAGAAACAAACAACATAGAATAGAGACCAAAAAGAAACAAACAACAACATAGAATAGAGACCAAAAAGAAACAAACAACAACATAGCATAGAGACCAAAAAGAAACAAACAACAACTTAGAATAGAGGCCAAAAAGAAACAAACAACAACATAGAATAGAGACCAAAAAGAAACAAACAAAAAGAAACAAACAACAACATAGAATAGAGACCAAAAAGAACAACAACATAGAATAGAGACCAAAAAGAAACAACAACAACATAGAATAGAGACCAAAAAAAGAAACAAACAACAATATAGAATAGAGGCCAAAAAGAAACAAACAACAACATAGAATAGAGACCAAAAAGAAACAAACAACAACATAGAATAGAGACCAAAAAAGAACAACAACATAGAATAGAGGCCAAAAAGAAACAAACAACAACTTAGAATAGAGACCAAAAGAAACAAACAACAACATAGAATAAAGACCAAAAAGAACAAAACATAGAATAGAGGCCAAAAAAAACAACAACATAGAATAGAGACCAAAAAAACAACAACATAGAATAGAGACCAAAAGAACAACAACATAGAATAGAGACCAAAAAGAACAACAACATAGAATAGAGACCAAAAAGAAACAAACAACAACATAGAATAGAGACCAAAAAGAAACAAACAACAACATAGAATAGAGGCCAAAAAGAACAACAACATAGAATAGAGACCAAAAAGAAACAAACAACAACATAGAATAGAGACCAAAAAAAACAACAACATAGAATAGAGACCAAAAAGAACAACAACATAGAATAGAGACCAAAAAAAACAACAACATAGAATAGAGACCGAAAAGAAACAAACAACAACATAGAATAGAGGCCAAAAAAAAACCCAACAAAAACAACATAGAATAGAGACCAAAAAGAAACAAACAACAACATAGAATAGAGGCCAAAAAAGAAACAAACAACAACATAGAATAGAGACCAAAAAGAAACAAACAACAACTTAGAATAGAGGCCAAAAAAGAAACAAACAACAACATAGAATAGAGACCAAAAAAAACAACAACATAGAATAGAGGCCAAAAAGAAACAAACAACAACATAGAATAGAGACCAAAAAGAACAACAACATAGAATAGAGGCCAAAAAAAACAACAACATAGAATAGAGACCAAAAAGAACAACAACATAGAATAGAGGCCAAAAAAAACAACAACATAGAATAGAGACCAAAAGAACAACAACATAGAATAGAGACCAAAAAGAACAACAACATAGAATAGAGGCCAAAAAGAAACAAACAACAACATAGAATAGAGACCAAAAAGAACAACAACATAGAATAGAGACCAAAAAGAACAACAACATAGAATAGAGACCAAAAAGAAACAAACAACAACATAGAATAGAGACAAAAAGAAACAAGCAACAACATAGAATAGAGGCCAAAAAGAAACAAACAACAACATAGAATAGAGACCAAAAAGAACAACAACATAGAATAGAGACCAAAAAGAACAACAACATAGAATAGAGGCCAAAAAGAAACAAACGACAACATAGAATAGAGGCCAAAAAAAACAACAACATAGAATAGAGGCCAAAATAAACAACAACATAGAATAGAGACCAAAAAGAACAACAACATAGAATAGAGGCCAAAAAAGAAACAAACAACAACATAGAATAGAGACCAAAAAGAAACAAACAACAACATAGAATAGAGACCAAAAAGAAACAAACAACAACATAGAATAGAGACCAAAAAGAAACAAACAACAACATAGAATAGAGACCAAAAAAAACAACAACATAGAATAGAGACCAAAAAGAACAACAACATAGAATAGAGACCAAAAAAGAAACAAACAACAACATAGAATAGAGGCCAAAAAGAAACAAACAACAACATAGAATAGAGACCAAAAAGAAACAAACAACAACATAGAATAGAGGCCAAAAAGAAACAAACAACATAGAATAGAGACCAAAAAGAAACAAACAACAACATAGAATAGAGACCAAAAAGAAACAAACAACAACATAGCATAGAGACCAAAAAGAAACAAACAACAACTTAGAATAGAGGCCAAAAAGAAACAAACAACAACATAGAATAGAGACCAAAAAGAAACAAACAACAACATAGAATAGAGACCAAAAAGAACAACAACATAGAATAGAGACCAAAAAGAAACAAACAACAACATAGAATAGAGACCAAAAAGAAACAAACAACAACATAGAATAGAGGCCAAAAAGAAACAAACAACAACTTAGAATAGAGACCAAAAAGAAACAAACAACAACATAGAATAAAGACCAAAAAGAACAAAACATAGAATAGAGGCCAAAAAAGAAACAAACAACATAGAATAGAGACCAAAAAGAAACAAACAACAACATAGAATAGAGAACAAAAAGAACAACAACATAGAATAGAGACCAAAAAGAACAACAACATAGAATAGAGACCAAAAAGAAACAAACAACAACATAGAATAGAGACCAAAAAGAAACAAACAACAACATAGAATAGAGGCCAAAAAGAACTACAACATAGAATAGAGACCAAAAAAGAAACAACAACAACATAGAATAGAGACCAAAAAGAACAACAACATAGAATAGAGACCAAAAAAAACAACAACATAGAATAGAGGCCAAAAAGAAACAAATAACAAGATAGAATAGAGACCAAAAAGAACAACAACATAGAATAGAGACCAAAAAAAACAACAACATAGAATAGAGACCAAAAAACAACAACATAGAATAGAGACCAAAAAGAAACAAACAACAACATAGAATAGAGGCCAAAAAAAAACCCAACAAAAAACAACATAGAATAGAGACCAAAAAGAAACAAACAACAACATAGAATAGAGGCCAAAAAAGAAACAAACAACAACATAGAATAGAGACCAAAAAGAAACAAACAACAACTTAGAATAGAGGCCAAAAAGAAACAAACAACAACATAGAATAGAGACCAAAAAAAACAACAACATAGAATAGAGGCCAAAAAAGAAACAAACAACAACATAGAATAGAGACCAAAAAGAACAACAACATAGAATAGAGGCCAAAAAAACAACAACATAGAATAGAGACCAAAAAGAACAACAACATAGAATAGAGGCCAAAAAAACAACAACATAGAATAGAGACCAAAAAAGAACAACAACATAGAATAGATACCAAAAAGAACAACAACATAGAATAGAGGCCAAAAAGAAACAAACAACAACATAGAATAGAGACCAAAAAGAACAACAACATAGAATAGAGACCAAAAAGAAACAAACAACAACATAGAATAGAGGCCAAAAAGAAACAAACAACAACATAGAATACAGACCAAAAAGAACAACAACATAGAATAGAGACCAAAAAGAACAACAACATAGAATAGAGACCAAAAAGAACAACAACATAGAATAGAGGCCAAAAAGAAAACAAACAACAACATAGAATAGAGACCAAAAGAACAACAACATAGAATAGAGACCAAAAAGAACAACAACATAGAATAGAGGCCAAAAAGAAACAAACAACAACATAGAATAGAGGCCAAAAAAAACAACAACATAGAATAGAGGCCAAAAAAAACAACAACATAGAATAGAGACCAAAATGAACAACAACATAGAATAGAGGCCAAAAAGAAACAAACAACAACATAGAATAGAGGCCAAAAAAAACAACAACATAGAATAGAGGCCAAAAAAAACAACAACATAGAATAGAGGCGAAAACAAACAACAACATAGAATAGAGGCCAAAAAGAAAAAAACAACAACATAGAATAGAGGCCAAAAAAAACAACAACATAGAATAGAGGCCAAAAAAGAAACAAACAACAACATAGAATAGAGGCCAAAAAAAACAACAACATAGAATAGAGGCCAAAAACAAAAAAACAACAACATAGAATAGAGGCCAAAAAGAAACAAACAACAACATAGAATAGAGGCCAAAAATAAACAAACAACAACATAGAATAGAGGCCAAAAAGAAACAAACAACAACATAGAATAGAGAGCAAAAAAAACCAAACAACAACATAGAATAGAGGCCAAAAAAAACAACAACATAGAATACAGGCCAAAAAGAAACAAACAACAACATAGAATAGAGACCAAAAAAAACAACAACATAGAATAGAGACCAAAAAAAAACAACATAGATTAGAGGCCAAAAAAGACAACAACATAGAATAGAGGCAAAAAAAACAACAACATAGATTAGAGGCCAAAAAAAACAACATAGATTAGAGGCCAAAAAAAAAACAACAACATAGATTAGAGGCCAAAAAAAACAACATAGATTAGAGGCCAAAAAAAACAACAACATAGATTAGAGGCCAAAAACAACATAGATTAGAGACCAAAAAAAACAACAACATAGAATAGAGACCAAAAAAAACAACATAGAATAGAGACCAAAAAAAAACAACAACATAGAATAGAGACCAAAAAAAACAACAACATAGAATAGAGACCAAAAATAGAATAGAGACAAAAACAACAACATAGAATAGAGACCAAAAAAAACAACAACATAGAATAGAGACCAAAAAAAACAACAACATAGAATAGAGACCAAAAAAAACAACAACATAGAATAGAGACCAAAAAAAACAACAACATAGATTAGAGGCCAAAAAAACAACAACATAGAATAGAGACCAAAAACAACAACAACATAGAATAGAGACCAAAAACAAACAACATACAACAACATAGAATAGAGACCAAAAATAGAATAGAGACAACAACAACATAGATTAGAGGCCAAAAAAAACAACAACAACAACAACATAGAATAGAGACCAAAAAAAACAACAACATAGAATAGAGACCAAAAACAACAACATAGATTAGAGGCCAAAAAAAACAACAACAACAACATAGAATAGAGACCAAAAAAAACAACAACATAGATTAGAGACCAAAAACAACAACATAGAATAGAGACAAAAACAACAACATAGAATAGAGACCAAAAACAACAACAACAATAGAGGCCAAAAACAAACAACATAGAATAGAGACCAAAAAAACAACAACAACAACATAGATTAGAGACCAAAAACAACAACATAGAATAGAGGCCAAAAACAACAACATAGAATAGAGACCAAAAACAACAACATAGAATAGAGACCAAAAACAACAACATAGAATAGAGACCAAAAACAACAACAACATTAGAGGCCATAGAGACCAACATAGAATAGAGACAACAACAACATAGAATAGAGACCAAAATAGAGGCACAACAACATAGAATAGAGACCAAAAACAACAACATAGAATAGAGACCAAAAAAAACAAAGAAGACATAGAATAGAGACCAAAAACAACAACATAGATTAGAGACCAAAAACAACAACATAGAATAGAGACCAAAAACAACAACATAGATTAGAGGCCAAAGAAGACAACATAGATTAGAGGCCAAAAACAACAACATAGAATAGAGGCCAAAAACAACAACATAGAATAGAGGCCAAGAAGACAACAACATAGAATAGAGACCAAAAACAACAACATAGATTAGAGGCCAAAGAAGACAACAACATAGAATAGAGGCCAAAGAAGACAACAACATAGAATAGAGACCAAAATCAACAACAACATAGATTAGAGACCAAAGAAGACAACAACATAGAATAGAGGCCAAAAAGACAACAACATAGATTAGAGGCCAAAGAAGACAACAAAAAATAAAAAAAACAACAACAACATAGAATAGAGGCCAAAAAACAACAAAACATAGAATAGAGACCAAAAGAAACAAACAACAACATAGAATAGAGGCCAAAAAGAAACAAACAACAACTTAGAATAGACAAAAGAAACAAACAACATAGAATAGAGGCCAAAAACAACAACAACATAGAATAGAGACCAAAGAAGACAACAACATAGAATAGAGGCCAAAGAAGACAACATAGAATAGAGGCCAAAGAAGACAACATAGAATAGAGGCCAAAAAGACAACAACATAGAATAGAGACCAAAGAACAACAACATAGATTAGAGACCAAAGAAGACAACAACATAGAATAGAGGCCAAAGAAGACAACAACATAGAATAGAGACCAAAGAAGACAACAACATAGAATAGAGGCCAAAAAGACAACAACATACAGAGGCCAAAGAAGACAACAACATAGATTAGAGGCCAAAGAAGACAACAACATAGAATAGAGGCCAAAGAAGACAACAACAACATAGAATAGAGGCCAAAGAAGACAACAACATAGAATAGAGGCCAAAAAAGACAACAACAACATAGAATAGAGGCCAAAGAAGACAACAACATAGAATAGAGACCAAAGAAGACAACAACAACATAGAATAGAGACCAAAGAAGACAACAACATAGAATAGAGGCCAAAGAAGACAACAACATAGAATAGAGGCAAAAGAAGACAACAACAACATAGAATAGAGGCCAAAGAAGACAACAACATAGAATAGAGACCAAAGAAGACAACAACAACATAGAATAGAGACCAAAGAAGACAACAACATAGAATAGAGACCAAAGAAGACAACAACATAGAATAGAGACCAAAAAGAAACAACAACATAGAATAGAGGCCAAAGAAGACAACAACATAGAATAGAGGCCAAAGAAGACAACAACATAGAATAGAGGCCAAAGAAGACAACAACATAGAATAGAGGCCAAAGAAGACAACAACATAGAATAGAGACCAAAGAAGACAACAACAACATAGAATAGAGACAACAACAACAGAATAGAGACCAAAGAAGACAACAACATAGAATAGAGACCAAAGAAGACAACAACATAGAATAGAGGCGAAAGAAGACAACAACATAGAATAGAGACCAAAGAAGACAACAACAACATAGAATAGAGACCAAAGAAGACAACAACAACATAGAATAGAGACCAAAGAAGACAACAACAACATAGAATAGAGACCAAAGAAGACAACAACAAATAGAAACAGAGACAAAGAAGACAACAACAACATAGAATAGAGACCAAAGAAGACAACAACAACATAGAATAGAGACCAAAGAAGACAACAACATAGAATAGAGACCAAAGAAGACAACAACAACATAGAATAGAGACCAAAATAGAAACAACAACATAGAATAGAGACCAAAGAAGACAACAACAACATAGAATAGAGACCAAAGAAGACAACAACAACATAGAATAGAGGCCAAAGAAGACAACAACATAGAATAGAGGCCAAAGAAGACAACAACATAGAATAGAGACCAAAGAAGACAACAACATAGAATAGAGACCAAAGAAGACAACAACAACATAGAATAGAGACCAAAGAAGACAACAACAACATAGAATAGAGGCCAAAGAAGACAACAACATAGAATAGAGGCCAAAGAAGACAACAACATAGAATAGAGGCCAAAGAAGACAACAACATAGAATAGAGACCAAAGAAGACAACAACAACATAGAATAGAGACCAAAGAAGACAACAACATAGAATAGAGGCCAAAGAAGACAACAACATAGAATAGAGGCCAAAGAAGACAACAACATAGAATAGAGGCCAAAGAAGACAACAACATAGAATAGAGACCAAAGAAGACAACAACAACATAGAATAGAGACCAAAGAAGACAACAACAACATAGAATAGAGACCAAAGAAGACAACAACAACATAGAATAGAGACAACAAAGAAGACAACAACATAGAATAGAGACCAAAGAAGACAACAAAGAATACAGGCAAAGAAGACAACAACATAGAATAGAGACCAAAGAAGACAACAACATAGAATAGAGACCAAAGAAGACAACAACAACAACATAGAATAGAGACCAAAGAAGACAACAACAACATAGAATAGAGACCAAAGAAGACAACAACAACATAGAATAGAGACCAAAGAAGACAACAACAACATAGAATAGAGACCAAAGAAGACAACAACAACATAGAATAGAGGCCAAAGAAGACAACAACATAGAATAGAGGCCAAAGAAGACAACAACATAGAATAGAGACCAAAGAAGAATCCAAGATATCACCTTCACGACGACCCCCATCGTCTCGCCCCCCCCCCCCCCCCCCCCCCCCCCCGCCCCCCCCCCTCCCCAGAAGAACCCACGACAAATCCAATTCAGGCTCCTTAAAAATGTAGAGACGAATCTTTTTCTCAATGTATTTCGATAAAGACGATGGTGCAGTGGATAAGGCAGTTTTACTCACACTTGAGGTTCAGGTTCAACCCGTTGTGTTGCTGGTGTTGTATTGAAACAAATTACGCCAATCTGTGATGTAAAGAAGGCAAGACTGTGGATTTAAAAGACCCAAGTTTGGGTAGACATATTCATCATCACTGACTGCATATCCAATAGGATGATACATCCCTGTCAGCATTGCTGAATGTTTCTTTGTCCTGTGCCATTCTTCCAGCCTCCGTTATTGTTTGCTTTTTGTTTTTTTTTCGAAAATGTTCGTCTATATTATCTCTGACATCTTATTCATGGCTACGCTCTGTTTCTTTTCCCACTCATGTTACCCTGAGAAATCATCTTACCTGAGTTTTCAAATGACTTTAATGACAGCACCCCAAAAGACATGTCAGCTGAACTGAAAAGCTGAAGGCCAGTCCCACTCATAACACATTGAGGAGAGGGGAAGCAACTGAAGATATAATTTAAGCCTTGCATTGTCACGCTGTTGTTTGCTCTATGTATTTATTCCCCATTTCCAAGGCTTTGGGAAATTTGTCAAAATAGTCATTGTTAACTAGAAAGAAACAACATAATGTTGTAACTGAATGTCGCAAAGCCATGAAACATTCAGAATAGCTAGCTATATGTATGGGTTTATTATGCATTATAGTATTTCATGTTGAAATAAATAAGCCTTTCTTGAGGATTGCCGGTTTCTTTCTCCTCTCCACCTCCCACACCCAACCTTGCTGCTATCTCTTTCCCTTTGCTTGATGTCGGGTGCAATAGCCTTGGTATCTCCATCCTCTAACCCCAGGTCAAGATTTGAACTTTCATATATAATTATGATCTTGGGTCTTCAGTATTTAAATCAGGACTTCTATCACTTAAGTAAA
>JAXRKP010001147.1:80000-112500 GCA_037039925.1 Doris montereyensis | reverse complement strand
CAATACAGAGATGCCTGTGCGTTATAATCCCCTTCCAGGTCAAAGGTCTATTTTCAAGGCATCTCACTTTCATCTTTTTAGGCGCCTCTTTTATATTCGCATTTGTCCCATATTGCATGTACGCGGGTCAATATAAGGTGAATAAATTCTTCGACCCATCTTTAAATATGACCAGATTTGTACTTGGCTACAGAACCTTGAGAATGAATATCATTAGTTTCATGGCCGTCGGCATGGGAATTGTCTTCAACGTCACCACACAGGTAGTGATAAACGTATGTCTTATTATGATGACGTATGGTCTTAAGAAGTCTGCACAGACAAGGATGAGTATGACGGCAGGCCACCACGACACTTTCGAGCAAGCACAGAAAGCAACGTCAGCAGACGTACCCAAAGACAAACAATCAAATAAAGAAAGACAAGCCTTGGTTCAAGTAACGATTGTATCCATCATATTCGTTGTTACCAATTCGCCATTTCTTTTGATTACATTGGCGTCTAAAATCATACCAGAGCTTGACACATACGGCACGTATAAAAATCTTACTATTGCTTTGTTTAGACTTATGTTTATAATAGAAATTTTAAACTCAGCAGTTAATTGTTTTGTGTATTACAGGTACAATTCAAAATTCAGAAAACTTTGCTTTCAATGATACGAATTTATAATATCATTATGCGTTGCTGTCATACATGTTCTGCAATATGAACTTTGCAGTTACAATTCAAAATTCAGAAAACGTTGCTTTCAATGATACCAAGTTATATGATTATGCTTTTTTGTCATACATGTTCTGCAATATGAGCTTTGCAGCTACAATTCAAAATTCAGAAAACGTTGCTTTCAATGATACCAAATTGTATGATTATGCGTTTGTGTCATACATGTTCTGTGGTATGAACTTTGCGGGTAAAGGATTTCAACTTCCTCTTGACTGGCTGCATTCTATTCTTTTTTATTTCTTTTTTTTTAGATTTCTTTTATATTGATGGTGCCATGTATTTTGTTTCGATGTTTACATGTTGGTGGTGAGGAGAAGGTGGGGATGTTTTTCTCCTTTTGTTGATAGTGTTATTGTTGTTGTTGTTGTTGTCGATGGTGGTGGTGTGTGTCTACACTTTTTTCATTTGAAGGGTTGGAAGAGAGAAAGAGAGAGAGCGAGAGAGAGAGAGAGAGAGAGAGAGAGAGAGAGAGAGAGAGAGAGAGAGAGAGAGAGAGAGAGAGAGAGAGAGAGACAGAGACAGAGACAGAGACAGAGACAGAGACAGAGACAGAGACAGAGACAGAGACAGATATAGTGACAGAGACAGACAGAGACAGAGACAGACAGAGAGACAGGGAAAGAAAGAGAAACAGAGACATAGACAAAGACAGAGACAGACGAGAGACAGAGATAGATAGATAGATAGATAGATAGATTGATAGATAGATAGATAGATAGATAGATAGATAGATAGATAGATAGACAGATATATATATATATATAGAGAGAGAGAGAGAGGGAGTAGAGAAAGAGAGAGAGAGTGGGGGAGAGAGAGAGAAGAGACACAGAGAGAGAAAGAGAGAGAGAGAGAGAGAGAGAGGAACATAGAGAGAGAGAGAGAGAGTTCCAGTAGAGAGAGAGAGAGAGAGAGAACAATTTAGATAGACATTGTTACAATAGAGAGAGAGAGAGAACAATGAGGAGACAGTTGCAGTAGAACAATGTAGAGAGAGAGGGGATTTGACACTGAGAGAGAACAATGTAATGATGAGAGAACAATGAGATGAGAGATAGAGAACAGAGAGTAGAGAGAGAAAATAAAGAGTGATGGGACAATGTTGCAGTAGAACAATGTAGTGATAGGACACTGTTACAATAGAACAATGTAGTGATAGGACGCTGTTACAATAGAACAATGTAGTGATAGGACATTGTTATACAAAAACGATGTAAGAGGACAATGCTGTTACAGCAGAACAATACAGTGTAGACATCAGATAGGACAATGTAGTATAGAACAATGTAGTGATAGGACACTGTTACAATAGAACAATGTAGTGATAGGACGCTGTTACAATAGAACAATGTAGTGATAGGACGCTGTTACAATAGAACAATGTAGTGATAGGACGCTGTTACAATAGAACAATGTAGTGATTTGACGCTGTTAAAATAGAACAATGTAGTGATTTGACACTGTTACAATAGAACAATGTAGTGATTTGACACTGTTACAATAGAACAATGTAGTGATTTGACACTGTTACAATAGAACAATGTAGTGATTTGACACTGTTACAATAGAACAATATAGTGCTGTGAAACAGTTAGAGTAAAACAATGTAGTGATGGGACACTATTACAGTAGAATCATGTAATGATGGGACAATGTTGCTACAATAGAACAATATAGTGCTGTGAAACGGTTACAGTAAAACAATGTAGTGATGGGACACTGTTATACAAAAACGATGTAGTGAGAGGACAATGTTGTTACAGTAGAACAATGTAGTGATGGGATAATACAGTGATAGGACATCAGTGAACGACACTAGGACAATGTAGTCATGTGAGTCAGTTATTGTAGAACAATGTAGGGAAAGGACAATATTACAGTCCAGGAACATAGTGGTGAGACAACTGTACATTAGAACAATGTAGTGATGGGACAATGTTCCTACTATAGAACAATTTAGTGATAGGACATTGTTACAGTTGAACAATGTAGTGATGGGACAATGTTCTTACTATAGAACAATTTAGTGATAGGACATTGTTACAGTAGAACATGGTAGTGATGGGATAATGTTTCTATAATAGAACAATGTACGGATGTGACACTGTTATGGGAGTAGAACAATGTAGTGATGGGATAATGGTATTACAATAGAACAATGTAGTGATGGGATAATGTTGCTATGATAGAACAATGTCATGATGGGATAATGTTGCTTTAATAGAACAATGTAATGATGGGATAATGTTGCTATAATAGAACAATGTAATGATGGGATAATGTAGTGATGATGGGATAATGTAGTGATAGAATAATATAGTGATCTATATTTATGTAGTAATAGAGCAATGTAGTGATAGAATAATGTAGTGATGGGATAATGTAATGATAGAATAATGTAGTGATACAACAATGTAGTAATAGAAAAATGTATTGATGGGATAATGTAGTGGTAGAATAATGTAGTGTAGAACAATGATAGAATAATGTAGTGATAGAACAATGTAGTGATGGGATAATGTAGTCATAGAACAATGTAGTGATGGGATAATGCAGTAATAGAATAATGTAGTGATGGGATAATGTAATGATAGAACAATGTAGTAATCGGATAATGTGGTGATAGAACAATGTAGTGATAGAACAATGTAGTGATGGGATAATGTAGTGATAGAACAATGTAGTGATGGGATAATGTAGTGATAGAACAATGTAGTGATGGGATAATGTAGTGATAGAACAATGTAGTGATGGGATAATGTAGTAATAGAACAATGTAGTGATGGGATAATGTAGTAATGTAATGTAGTGAGAACAATGTAGTGATGGGATAATGTAGTGATAGAACAATGTAGTGATGGGATAATGTAGTGATAGAACAATGTAGATGATGGGGTAATGTAGTGATAGAACAATGTAGTGATGGGATAATGTAGTAATAGAACAATGTAGTGATGGGATAATGTAATGATCAGATATTGTAGTGATGGGATAATGTAATGATGGAATGATGTAGTGAAGGGATAATGTAGTGATGGATAATGTAGTAATGGGATAATGTAGTAATAGAAAAAGTAGTGATGGGATACTGTAGTGATCAGATACTATAATGATGGGATAATGTAGTGATGGGATAATGTAGTGATGGGATAATGTAATGATGGGATAAGGTAATGATAGGGTAATGTAGTAATTGGATAATGTAGTGATGGGATAATGTAGTAATAGAACAATGTAGTGATGGGATAATGTAGTAATAGAACAATGTAGTGATGGGAGGATGTAGTAATAGAACAATGTAGTGATGGGATAATGTAGTGATGGAATAATGTAGTAATCCGGATAATGTAGTGATAGAACAATGTAGTAATAGAACAATGTAGTGATGGGATAATGTAGTGATGGAATAATGTAGTGATGGGAGGATGTAGTGATAGAACAATGTAGTGATGGGATAATGTAGTAATAGAATAATGTAGTGATGGGGTAATGTAATGATAGAACAATGTAGTGATTGGATAATGTAGTGATAGAACAATGTAGTGATAGAACAATGTAGTGATGGGATAATGTAGTGATAGAACAATGTAGTGAGGGGATAATGTAGTGATAGAACAATGTAGTGATGGGATAATGTAATGATAGAACAATGTAGTGATGGGATAATGTAGTGATAGAATAATGTAGTGATGGGATAATGTAGTAATAGAACAATGTAGTGATGGGATAACGTAGTGATAAAACAATGTAGTGATGGGATAATGTAGTAATAGAATAATGTAGTGATTGGATAACGTAGTGATAGAATAATGTAGTGATGGGATAAGGTAGTGATAGAACAATGTAGTAATGGGATAATGTAGTGATAGAACAATGTAGTGATGGGATAATTAGTGACAGAACAATGTGATAGAACAATAATGATAGAACAATGCAGAGATGGGATAATGTAGTGATAGAACAATGTAGTGATGGGATAATGTAGTGATAAAACAATGTAGTGATGGGATAATGTAGTGATAGAACAATGTAGTGATGGGATAATGTAATGATCAGATACTATAATGATGGGATAATGTAGTGATGGGATAATGTAGTGATGGGATAATGTAATGATGGGATAAGGTAATGATAGGGTAATGTAGTAATTGGATAATGTAGTGATGGGATAATGTAGTAATAGAACAATGTAGTGATGGGATGATGTAGTAATACAACAATGTAGTGATGGGAGGATGTAGTAATAGAACAATGTAGTGATGGGATAATGTAGTGATGGAATAATGTAGTGATAGAACAATGTAGTGATAGAACAATGTAGTGATGGGATAATGTAGTAATAGAATAATGTAGTGATGGGGTAATGTAATGATAGAACAATGTAGTGATTGAATAATGTAGTGATAGAACAATGTAGTGATAGAACAATGTAGTGATGGGATAATGTAGTGATAGAACAAAGTAGTGATAGGACAATGTAGTGATGGGATAATATAGTGATAGAACAATGTAGTGATGGGATAATGTAGTGATAGAACAATGTAGTGATGGGATAATGTAGTGATAGAACAATGTAGTGATGGGATAATGTAGTGATAGAATAATGTAGTGATGGGATAATGTAGTAATAGAACAATGTCGTGATGGGATAATGTAGTGATAGAACAATGTAGTGATGGGATAATGTAGTAATAGAATAATGTAGTGATTGGATAATGTAGTGATAGAATAATGTAGTGATGGGATAATGTAGTAATAGAACAATGTAGTGATGGGATAATGTAGTGATAGAACAATGTAGTGATGGGATAGTGTAGTGATAGAACAAAGTAGTGATAGAACAATGCAGAGATGGGATAATGTAGTGATAGAACAATGTAGTGATGGGATAATGTAGTAATAGAATAATGTAGTGATGGGATAATGTAGTAATAGAACAATGTAGTGATGGGATAATGTAGTAATAGAATAATGTAGTGATGGGATAATGTAATGATGGGATAATGTAATGATGGGATAATGTTCCTATAATAGAACAATGTAGTGATGGGATAATGTAGTAATAGAACAATGTAGCGATAATGTATTAATAGAATAATGTAGTGATGGAATAATGAATAATATAATGTAGTAATAGAACTGTAGTGATGGATAATAGATGAATAATGTAGATGGGATAATGTAATGATGGGATAATGTAATGATGGGATAATGTATGTAGTGATGGGATAATGTAGTAATAGAACTGTAGTGATAATGTAGTGATCAGATACTGTAGTGATGGGATAATGTAGTGATGGGATAATGTAATGATGGGATAATGTAATGATGGGACAATGTAGTGATCAGATACTGTAGTGATGTGATGGGATAATGTAGTGATGGGATAATGTAGTGATGGAACAATGTAGTGATGGAACGATGTAGTGATGGAACGAGGTAGTGATGGAACAATGTAGTGATGGAACAATGTAGTGATGGAACAATGTAGTGATGGAACGATATAGTGATGGAACAATGTAGTGATGGAACAATGTAGTGATGGAACAATGTAATGATGGAACGATGTAGTGATGGGATAATGTAGTGATAGAACAATGTAATGATGGAACGATGTAGTGATGGGATAATGTAGTGATAGAACAATGCAGTTATAGAACAATGTAGTGATAAAACAATGTAGTGCTGGAACAATGTTGTGAAGGAACAATGTAGTGATGGGATAATGTAGATATTGAACAATGCAGTAATAGAACAATGTAGTGATAGAACAATGTAGTAATAGGACACTGTTACAACAGCACAATGTAATGATGGGATAATGTTCTAATAAAACAATGTAGGATTGGAACAATGTTGCTACAATAGAACAATATAGTAAAAGGACAATCTTGCTATGATAGAAAAATATAATGAAGGGACAATGTTACTACAATAGAACAATGTAGTGATGTTACACTATTGCTACAATAGAACAATGTAGATTTGGGACAATTTTGCTACAATAGAACAATGTAGTGAAGGGA
The DNA here is from genome assembly GCA_037039925.1 of Doris montereyensis. Classification (NCBI taxonomy): domain Eukaryota; kingdom Metazoa; phylum Mollusca; class Gastropoda; order Nudibranchia; family Dorididae; genus Doris; species Doris montereyensis. The sequence goes on along the minus strand of JAXRKP010001147.1, from coordinate 105,751 downwards.
CAATGTTGCTACAATAGAACAATGTAGTGAAGGGACAATGTTGCTACAATAGAACAATGTAGTGAAGGGACAATGTTGCTACAATAGAACAGTTTAGGGATGGGACAATGTTGTTACAATAGAACAACGTAGTGATGTGACACTTTTGCTACGATGGAGCAATTTAGTGATGGGGCAATGTTGCAACAGTAGAACGATTTAGTGATGGGGCAATGTTGCTACAGTAGAACAATTTTGTAATAGAACAATGTTGCTACTATAGAACAATTTAGTGATATGACAATGCTGCTACAATAAAACAATGTAGTGATGTGACACTGTTGCTACAATAGTACAATGTAGTGATGTGACAATGTTGCTACAATAGTACAATGTAGTGATGTGACAATGTTGCTACAATAGTACAATGTAGTGATGTGACAATTGTGCTACAATAGAACAATGTAGTGATGGGATACAGTTCCTACAATAAAACAATTTCGCGATGTGAGACTGTTGCTACAATAGGGCAATTTACGGATGTGACACTGTTGCTACAATAGGACAATTTACGGATGTGACACTGTTGCTACAATAGCAATATGTTGATAGACAATCTTGCTACAATATAGCAATATGTTGATAGACAATCTTGCTACAATATACAATATGGATGTGACACTGTTGACAATAGGGATGTGACACTGTTACAATAGGACACTATCTGATATGCTACAATAGTGACAATATGTTGATAGGAGACTGTTGCTACAATATAACAATATGTTGATAGGACAATGTTGCTACAATATAGCAATATGTTGATAGGGACAATGTTGCTACAATATAGCAATATGTTGATAGGGCACACACTGTTGCTACAATATAGCAATATGTTGATAGGACACTGTTGCTACAATATAGCAATATGTTGATGTGACACTGTTGCTACAATATAGCAATATGTTGATAGGACACTGTGACAATATAGCAATATGTTGATAGGACACTGTTGCTACAATAAAACAATATATGGATGGGTCACTGTTGCTACAATATAGCAATATGTTGATAGGGCAATGTTGCTACAATATAGCAATATGTTGATAGGACACTGTTGCTACAATATAGCAATATGTTGATAGGACACTGTTGCTACAATATAGCAATATGTTGATAGGGCAATGTTGCTACAATATAGCAATATGTTGATAGGACACTGTTGCTACAATATAGCAATATGTTGATAGGGTAATGTTGCTACAATATAGCAATATGTTGATAGGGTAATGTTGCTACAATATAGCAATATGTTGATAGGACACTGTTGCTACAATATAGCAATATGTTGATAGGGCAATGTTGCTACAATATAGCAATATGTTGATAGGACAATGTTGCTACAATATAGCAATATGTTGATAGGGTAATGTTGCTACAATATAGCAATATGTTGATAGGGCAATGTTGCTACAATATAGCAATATGTTGATAGGGCAATGTTGCTACAATATAACAATATGTTGATAGGGTAATGTTGCTACAATATAGCAATATGTTGATAGGACACTGTTGCTACAATAAAACAATATAGGGATGGGTCACTGTTGCTACAGTATAACAATATGTTGATAGAGCAATGTTGCTACAATATAGCAATATGTTGATAGAACACTGTTGCTACAATATAGCAATATGTTGATAGAGCAATGTTGCTACAATATAGCAATATGTTGATAGGGTAATGTTGCTACAATATAGCAATATGTTGATAGGGCAATGTTGCTACAATATAGCAATATGTTGATAGGACACTGTTGCTACAATATAGCAATATAGTTGATCGGGCAATGTTGCTACAATATAGCAATATGTTGATCGGGCAATGTTGCTACAATATAGCAATATGTTGATCAGGCAATGTTGCTACAATATAGCAATATGTTGATCGGGCAATGTTGCTACAATATAGCAATATGTTGATAGAACACTGTTGATACAATATAACAATATAGTGAATGGTCACTGTTGCTACAATATAGCAATATGTTGATAGGACAATGTTGCTACAATAAAACAATATAGGGATAGGGTAATGTTGCTACAATATAACAATATGTTGATAGGACACTGTTGCTACAATATAGCAATATGTTGATAGAACACTGTTGCTACAATATAGCAATATGTTGATCGGGCAATGTTGCTACAATATAGCAATATGTTGATAGGACACTGTTGCTGCAATATAGCAATATGTTGATCGGGCAATGTTGCTAGAATAGAACAATGTGTTGATAGGACACTGTTGTTAGAATATAGCAATATGTTGATGTGACAATGTTGCTAGAATATAACAATATGTTGATGTGACACTGTTGCTAGAATAGAACAATATGTTGATGTGACAATGTTGCTACAATAGAACAATGTATTGATCGGGCAATGTTGCTACAATATAACAATATGTTGATAGTAACACTGTTGCTACAATAAAACAATATAGTGATGTGACACTGTTGTTAGGATATAACAATGTAGTGATGTGACACTATAGTTGTTATAGGGTAGAACAATGTAGTGATGTGACACTGTTGCTACAATAAAACAATGTAGTGATGGGACACTGTTGTTAAAATATAACAATATGTTGATGGGCAATGTTGCTACAATAAAACAATATGTGGTGATAGTGACACTGTTGTTAAAATAGAACAATGTAGTGATGTGACACTGTTGCTATTATAGAACAATGTAGTGATGTGACACTGTTGTTAGAATAGAACAATGTAGTTATGTGACACTGTTGTTAGAATAGAACAATGTAGTGATGTGACACTGTTGTTATAATAGAACAATGTATTGATGTGACACTGTTGTTAGAATAAAACAATGTATTCATGTGACACTGTTGTTACAATAAAACAATGTAGTGATGTGACACTTTTGTTAAAATAAAACAATGTAGTGATGTGACACTGTTGTTATTATAGAACAATGTAGTGATGTGACACTGTTGCTATTATAGAACAATGTAGTGATGTGACACTGTTGTTACAATAGAACAATGTAGTGATGTGACACTGTTGTTAGAATAGAACAATGTAGTGATGTGACACTGTTGTTAAAATAAAACAATGTAGTGATGTGACACTGTTGCTATTATAGAACAATGTAGTGATGTGACACTGTTGTTAGAATAGAACAATGTAGTGATGTGACACTGTTGTTACAATAGAACAATGTAGTGATGTGACACTGTTGTTATAATAGAACAATGTAGTGATGTGACACTGTTGTTAGAATAAAACAATGTAGTGATGTGACACTGTTGTTAAAATAAAACAATGTAGTGATGTGACACTGTTGTTAAAATAAAACAATGTAGTGATGTGACACTGTTGTTACAATAGAACAATGTAGTGATGTGACACTGTTGTTAGAATAGAACAATGTAGTGATGTGACACTGTTGTTAGAATAGAACAATGTAGTGATGTGACACTGTTGTTAGAATAGAACAATGTAGTGATGTGACACTGTTGTTACAATAGAACAATGTAGTGATGTGACACTGTTGTTAGAATAGAACAATGTAGTGATGTGACACTGTTGTTAGAATAGAACAATGTAGTGATGTGACACTGTTGTTACAATAGAACAATGTAGTGATGTGACACTGTTGTTACAATAGAACAATGTAGTGATGTGACACTGTTGTTACTATTATAGAACAATGTAGTGATGTGACACTGTTGTTAGAATAGAACAATGTAGTGATGTGACACTGTTGTTACAATAGAACAATGTAGTGATGTGACACTGTTGTTACAATAGAACAATGTAGTGATGTTGACACTGTTGTTAGAATAAAACAATGTAGTGATGTGACACTGTTGTTAGAATAAAACAATGTAGTGATGTTGACACTGTTGTTAGAATAAAACAATGTAGTGATGTGACACTGTTGTTAGAATAGAACAATGTAGTGATGTGACACTGTTGCTAGAATAGAACAATGTAGTGATTTGACACTGTTGTTAGAATAGAACAATGTAGTGATGTGACACTGTTGTTAGAATAGAACAATGTAGTGATGTGACACTGTTGTTAGAATAGAACAATGTAGTGATGTGACACTGTTACAATAGAACCATGAAGAGATGAGAACATGTTGTATTGTCACAATAGAATGATGTAGAGCAAATAGTATACAATCTTCTGAGAATTCGTAAAGAACTATGGTTATAGCCATTTTAACACATCGTTCTTATTGTCTATCAGTGTGTAGATGATTCACATCGATGTATTGTTGATTCGTCTCACGCCAGACTCAAATTATTCCATGGGTTTGATATTAATTTCGTTCCCCACTCTAACACAGTCGGGTATTTTTAACTGTGCGGATCAAAGTACCCGGGGTTTGTAGTCAAAACATTTTAAGTTATTTTGAATTTTACAATTTAGTATTGTCTTATTTGGTATTTACGAGCTCATGATTTCTTGCCAATGTTTTATTGAGAGCGTTCCAGTTTGGCTAATGTGCTTGTTGGGTTCTGACAGTAAGTAAAATACACTGTGTTTTTTACAACTCAAAAATGCAGTCCAAATTTCCTGATAAGATTTGTTAAGATTTGGTACCAAAATCAAAGTTTTCATATCATAAGATAAGATAAGAAAGATAATTCTATTGGTCTCATATAAGAATGTTGACTTGGTCACATGATACAAATTTACAAAGTCACAAACAAATTTCTTTTTAAACTTTTGAAATATAGCTAAAATGTGTACTGTACGTAAAGGATCAGGGGAGTGAAAAATAGGAGAACATTCACTCGATCGTAGACAGTTGTACTATTGCGTTACAAACCAAATACACATACAGACATTCGTATATGAATGTAGGTGAATCGATGGGCAACTTTCACGGTCTGTGTTTAATTTACAATAGTATTATTGTGTAGGGAATAAAAAAATATTTTTCTGTTCTTTTAGATACAGAATTTATTGTAACTTTCTGGTGAACATGGATGTGTCTGATCTCCTGTAATAGTCTTTGCTTTGTTTGATCTCAATTACCAGCTTTTCAAAAAGTTCAACAGGAGATGGTAATATGTGTATGTTTGATGATTTTTGAATGCATCTACCAATGTTGTTAGCTTGATTTGAATGAGTAAGATTTGTTGCATAGCAAGTAATTCCAAAAGCTACAATATTTTCAATTATGATAAATTTGATAATTTCCTTCATTGATCTTTTATTTTAAAGTTCAAGTTATTACTGTGACATACTTTCTATTCTTCCGTTACTGATGACGTGCAGATGTTATCATTTTCAGCTATAAAGATCCTGGTAGTTGAATGTATAACAGGTAAAGAGAGAAATAAGATGTTAAAACGCATTTGAATTGAGTGACATTCATTTATTTGGTCCCAATTTCAATCGCTTATAGAGGAGATCACTCCTTAAGAAATGTTCACAATTTACATACCGCTACATGAAAACAAGAACTATTTTTCCTCACAATGATGTATAATTTGTACTTTTTGTGCTTCACTATCGTCTTCGAGAAGATGTCAAAAATAAAAATCATCTGCCAGTATATTTCTAGACCAATGATCACTATGGAAGTTGGTGATGGTTTCGTTGCTGCTGTTACCATCGTTACTGTGAAGAGGAGAAGATAACTCTGGCAAGAAATTAAAATCAAAACTCAAAGTGTCGCACGACCGCTCAAATTCACCAGTATGTTCGGGGCTCTCCACGTCCTCGGGTTTCATGACATCTGGATCACTTCCGTCTTTGGGAGACATGTTATAGATGAGATGATGGGAGAAGGAAGACCAATGTGTGAAAAAAGGATACCATACCATATAGATATATATATATATGTATATAAGCGAACAATTCTTCAAAGGAAAACGATGGTAGGATCATTAAAACAAATTATATTCAAAACATATTGATTCCTTTCAATGGCCTGGTAATACCGTCTTTATCACACAAAGAACGACCAACTCACAATTATACTATTATATTAGTCATGTACATATAAATTACATACATATACACTCAACACAGCTAGATAGACATATAGACAGATACATGGCTATATACATCGTTACTACTACTGCTACAACAACAACTACTACTACTACTACTACAACTACTACTACTACTACTACTACTACTACTACTACTACTACTACTACAACTACTACTACTACTACTACTACTACTACTACTACTACTTCTACTACTACCACTACTACTACTACTACTACTGAAATGATAACTAAAGACACGAAATTATAACTAATGACATGAAATGATAACTAAAGACATGAAATTAAATCTAATGACATGAAACTATGACTAATGACATGGAATGAAAACTAATGACATGAAATGATAACTAATGACATAGAAGAGTAAATAATGTCATAAAAGGATAAATAAAGACACGAAATGATATTCAGATCCCGTAGGAACAAACACGAAACAATGAATACAGAGGTGTGGACAGAAACAAATCTGTTGACATCATTATAATTGAACCCACAAGATCCGCGTTTGGCACCCATCACCTCGCCTTGAAATGATAGAGTAGTTACCTTGTTAATAATTGTGCTAACTACATAGATGGGTAGATGGATAAATAGACAGATAGATACATCGATAGTTTAAGGGGTTTATTAATAAATAATGACATTGTTATATGGATACAGGAATCCATAATGTGATGTGAACATTATCTTGCTGCTCTACCATAATATCGTCCTCTTTAAAATTTCGTGTTTAATTTTTGGAGACGTTTCTTTAACCCGACATAGTTCTCTCGTCACGGCTAAAATATTGCAGCTTTCTTCTCTTGATTGAACCGAGAAGCCAGTTTGTTAGGACATTTGGTCGTTATAGTTGCGTTATTTTAAGTGGTTTTTTCGTTGTTTTGTTGTTGTTTTTGTATTGATTTGGGGGAGGTGTTTGTTTTGGGGTTTTTTTTGTTTTTTTTTGTTTTTTTTTTGTTTTTTGGGGGGGGGGGTTTGGGGGGGCAGTGGCGTAGCGAGGTGTTGGCTATAAAAGCTTAGCCGCACCTGTCAAAATGATTTGATTACAAGCCATATACAAAAAATATTAATTAGCCTACCGTTGTAATTTTCTACTATCAGTCCGAACACATTGCGCTAGACTTAGATCTCTAGGCCTAGCTCTACACCTACATACGTATGCAAATAACCAATCGGTAGAGACCACTCTAAACAGTACCAAACCATATCAAATGAAAGGGAGGCTGTAATGCGTACAGCCTCTTTCCCGCGGGTCTTCACATTGTCATGCTGGTACCGTTCTAGATAGTGTCTTACATGTACATGAAATAGAGAGAAGATCATCATCGCTACCACGGCTAAAAATGCTGCTATTGAGGCTTAATAACCTCCAGCCTCAAATGCTTTTCAAAATGGGTGCTGGGTTCCCTTGAGTAATCGACGCTTTTCATCATGCATGCCGAATTTAGGCGTATCGCACATGAGAGCGAGAAGTTTTCAAGGTTGGTCCAATGACCTAGATCTAGATCTTGTAATGTCTTGCTTTGACTCAACGGAGGCGAACTCTTGGCGAGCGAGACAGAGAGAGAAGGTAGTAGTAAACACAGAAAAAAAAAAAGATATTTCGGCCTCTCTCACAAGATACATAAATATTAGTCGATAAGATTGTCGTATCATTAATGTTTGTGTCGTGTGTAGACTTTTTTTAAATCGTGATTTCCTTCTGTACATTACGAGGAGACAAAGGAACGGTTCTTTTTTGTTTTAGATCTACATGCCACAATGTAGAATCTAGACCTAGATCTAGATCTATAGTGAAGAATTTGTTACACAATGTAGAATCTAGACCTAGATCTAGATCTAGATCTATAGTGAAGAATTTGGTTACACAATGTAGAATCTAGACCTAGATCTAGATCTAGATCTATAGTGAAGAATTTGGTTACACAATGTAGAATCTAGACCTAGATCTAGATCTAGATCTATAGTGAAGAATTTGGTTACACAATGTAGAATCTAATCTAGATCTAGATCTAGATCTATAGTGAAGAATTTGGACACAATGTAGATAGACCTAGATCTAGATCTAGATCTATAGTGAAGAATTTGGTTACACAATGTAGAATCTAGACCTAGATCTAGATCTATAGATTTGGTAGAAGAATCTAGATCTACAGATTTAGATCTATAGTGAAGAATTTGGTTGCACAATGTAGAATCTAGACCTAGATCTAGATCTATAGTGAAGAATTTGGTTGCACAATGTAGAATCTAGACCTAGATTTAGATCTATAGTGAAGAATTTGGTTACACAATGTAGAATCTAGACCTAGATCTAGATCTATAGTGAAGAATTTGGTTACACAATGTAGAATCTAGAGCTAGATCTAGATCTATAGTGAAGAATTTGGTTACACAATTTAGTTATGGTATTAACAATATCGTACAAATACATATTCATCAGTAACGTTTTTCCCCATGAAATAAGACAAGTTACCGGTAATGTAGCGTTTACCTAGATCTAGATCTAGTTTTCCTCACTTGTGGTATGAGTATGAGCTATGAATTACGCTGACTACTTCTTAAGTTAGTCTTAAGTATAACCTTGAACTCTTTCAGTAGAGATGAACAGCTTGATATGGTGTGTGCGATATGTGTATAGCGTATACATTGCATAACAGTTATTTGTATTATTATATGACAACAAGCTCATTAAAATCAGCCACATGTCTCTGACAGGCTTAGCATCGCCACCCGGCGGAGGCGGAAGGGGAGGGGAGGATTTTATGTCTACAATACCCGTTTATTTCAAGCATAATTTTGATTTATTTCCCAAGTTTTTTATGTACTAATAATAGCCTGAATCTATTTTGATTTTGATTTATCATGTATAATAATAGTCTGAATTATCTATAATAATAGTCTGAATTATCTATTTTGATTTTGATTTATCATGTATGTACATAATAATAGTCTGAATTATCTATTTTGATTTTGATTTATCATGTATGTACATAATAATAGTCTGAATTATCTATTTTTTATTTTGATTTATCATGTATGTACATAATAATAGTCTGAATTATCTATTTTGATTTTGATTTATCATGTATGTACATAATAATAGTCTGAATTATCTATTTTCACTTTTTTTTTCTGCATATGTTTAATACCTGGCATTTATCTGGATGGAACTCGATGTTCCAATTTCTCTCCTATTTTATATTGAATTGAGGTCATTTTTCATGACATCAAATCAAATGAAAAAGGTGCGCGAGAGGTACACAGCCCTGTATTACAATCGTTTGTGTGTTGGAAACTAATCTGATGCTGTATTCGAGACCTACGGCTAATTCGTGGCCTGTTTAGAGGTTGTATATCGTCGGTGAAACTGTCTAAGTCTAAACACGAAAGTTTACATTCATGACGTAAGTTTTTCAGGAGAAGCAAGAAACGAAATAAATCATCGAATGAGGCTGCAAACACTATTGTTATTCTTTTTGAATTACAATTGAATAACTACATTGGTCTTTAAAATGTATTAAACGAATAAATGAATCAACTGTGCACAAAATTGGTGTACGTTGCTAGGCTTGAACCCCATTGAAAGATTGAAACAATTTTGTCCTCTCCTTGAGTTAAGAGGAAATCTCCGAGTACAAAATGTGCGTGTGTGTGTGTGTGTGTGACTGGATCGTTTCTATTGGTTCAGTAAAGTAAAAATTCCTTCAAAACTGTTACGGCCCACAGAGCCGGAGCGTATCTCAGATTCTATAGCGGGAAGCGGAACAGGTGATAATAATCCCTCCTTGACATGACGCTAGTCTGACGCAGGTTATTACTACCAAGCGAGAGCTTGTACCCATTTGCACCTGGGTTCAGTAGGGCAAATGCATGGTAAGTCGGTGTCTCATCCAAAGATCACAACATCGGACCTAGCTAGAATTCGAATCTGAGACCTCGTGGTCTCCAGTCCAGCACCATAACCACTCGGCCACCAACACCATAATTCTCTATTGGCTAAATGTCACCAATATTTATAAATACATGAAAGAGGCCTACGTTTGACGGCTTGAAGGGCAAATCTCAAAGCCGTTTTTCACCGACACTATGATGGTTGAGGCAGACAGATGATATACAAACAGGAACTAAAAGTTTTAGTTCTGTCAGACATAGTTTTATTTATTATAAGAACGGCCAAAACAAGGAACAGTTCAAACTTAAGAAATTAAAAAAGTATTAATTCTTTTTAAAGTGCCATTGATATCGAGGTCTATAATTTAGATTATTCGTCTGATGGATAAATGTGCATTGTTCTTATTGATGTACGTTCAATCATTTTAAAACTCAATGACTGTATTAAGACGAATGGGGCATTTTAAGATCAAATGATTTATCTAACGTTTGACACGATGTGGTAGGAGACAGGCGTAATATATTAGAGGAAATGATGTCAATTACACAACGTGGCTAGAAGACATGATGTCAATTACACACCGTGGCTAGAACACATAATGTCAATTACACAACGTGGCTAGAACACATGATGTCAATAACACACCGTGACTAGAACACATGATGTCAATTACACAACGTGACTAGAACACATGATGTCAATTACACAACGTGGCTAGAACACATAATGTCAATTACACAACGTAGCTAGAACACATGATGTCAATTACACAACGTGGCTAGAACACATGATGTCAATAACACACTGTGGCTAGAACACATGATGTCAATTACACAACGTGGCTAGAACACATGATGTCAATAACACAACGTGGCTAGAACACATGATGTCAATTACACAACGTGGCTAGAACACATGATGTCAATTACACACCGTGACTAGAACACATGATGTCAATTACACAACGTGGCTAGAACACATGATGTCAATTACACACCGTGACTAGAACACATGATGTCAATTACACACCGTGGCTAGAACACATGATGTCAATTACACACCGTGACTAGAACACATGATGTCAATTACACAACGTGGCTAGAAGACATAATGTCAATAACACAACGTGGCTAGAACACATGATGTCAATTACACAACGTGGCTAGAACACATGATGTCAATAACACAACGTGGCTAGAACATATGATGTCAATTACACAACGTGGCTAGAACACATGATGTCAATAACACAACGTGGCTAGAACACATGATGTCAATTACACAACGTGGCTAGAACACATGATGTCAATCACACAACGTGGCTAGAACACATGATGTCAATTACACAACGTGGGTAGAACACATGATGTCAATAACACAACGTGGCTAGAACACATGATGTCAATTACACAACGTGGCTAGAACACATGATGTCAATTACACAACGTGGCTAGAACACATGATGTCAATAACACACTGTGGCTAGAACACATGATGTCAATAACACACTGTGGCTAGAACACATAATGTCAATAACACAACGTGGCTAGAACACATGATGTCAATTACACAACGTGGCTAGAACACATAATGTCAATTACACAACGTGGCTAGAACACATAATGTCAATTACACAACGTGGCTAGAACACATGATGTCAATAACACAACGTGGCTAGAACACATAATGTCAATTACACAACGTGGCTAGAACACATAATGTCAATTACACAACGTGGCTAGAACACATGATGTCAATTACACAACGTGGCTAGAAGACATAATGTCAATTACACAACGTGGCTAGAACACATGATGTCAATAACACACTGTGGCTAGAACACATAATGTCAATAACACAACGTGGCTAGAACACATGATGTCAATTACACAACGTGGCTAGAACACATGATGTCAATAACACAACGTGGCTAGAACACATAATGTCAATTACACAACGTGGCTAGAACACATGATGTCAATAACACACTGTGGCTAGAACACATGATATCAATAACACACTGTGGCTAGAACACATGATGTCAATTACACAACGTGGCTAGAACACATAATGTCAATAACACACTGTGGCTAGAACACATGATATCAATAACACACTGTGACTAGAACACATGATGTCAATAACACAACGTGGCTAGAACACATGATGTCAATAACACACTGTGGCTAGAACACATGATATCAATAACACACTGTGGCTAGAACACATGATGTCAATTACACAACGTGGCTAGAAGACATGATGTCAATAACACACTGTGGCTAGAACACATGATGTCAATAACACAACGTGGCTAGAACACATGATATCAATAACACACTGTGACTAGAACACATGATGTCAATAACACACTGTGGCTAGAGCACATGATATCAATAACACACTATGGCTAGAGCACATGATGTCAATTACACACTGTGACTAGAACACATGATGTCAATTACACAACGTGGCTAGAACACATAATGTCAATTACACACTGTGGCTAGAACACATAATGTCAATAACACACTGTGGCTAGAACACATAATGTCAATAACACACTGTGGCTAGAACACATAATGTCAATAACACACTGTGGCTAGAACACATAATGTCAATAACACACTGTGGCTAGAACACATAATGTCAATAACACACTGTGGCTAGAACACATAATGTCAATAACACACTGTGGCTAGAACACATGATGTCAATTACACAACGTGGCTAAACACATGATGTCAATAACACACTGTGGCTAGAACACATAATGTCAATTACACAACGTGGATGGAACACAGGATGTCAATAACACACTGTGGCTAGAACACATGATGTCAATTACACAACGTGGCTAGAACACATAATGTCAATTACACAACGTGGCTATGATGTCAATAACACACTGGCTAGAACACATGATGTCATTAACACACTGTGACTAGAACACATAATGTCAATTACACAACGTGGCTAGAACACATAATGTCATGTGACTAGAAGACATGATGTCAATAACACTGTGGCTAGATGACATAATGTCATGTGGCTATGTCAATTACTATAAGACATGATGTCAATAACACACTGTGGCAAGAACATAATGTCAATAACACACTGTCAATGATGTCAATAACACACTGTGGCTAGAAGACATGATGTCAATAACACACTGTGGCTAGATGACATAATGTCAATAACACACTGTGGCTAGAAGACATGATGTCAATAACAACACACTGTGGCTAGAACACATGATGTCAATAACACACTGTGGCTAGAAGACATGATGTCAATTACACAACGTGGCTAGAACACATGATGTCAATAACACACTGTGGCTAGAAGACATGATGTCAATTACACACTGTGAGAAGACTGATGAAGTGGCTAGAAGACATGATGTCAATTACACAACGTGGCTAGAACACATGATGTCAATTACACACTGTGGCTAGATGATGTCAATACACACTGTGGCTAGAAGACATATGTCAATTACACACTGTGGCTAGAAGACATGATGTCAATAACACACTGAAGACATGATGTCAATTACACACTGTGGCTAGAAGACATGATGTCAATTACACAACAGAACACATGATGTCAATAACACACTAACACATAATGTCAATTACACAACGTGATGATGTTAATAACACACTGTGGCTAGAACACATGATGTCAATTACACAACGTGGCTAGAACACATAATGTCAATTACACAACGTAATGTCAATAACACACTGTGGCTAGAACACATGATGTCATTAACACACTGTGACTAGAACACATAATGTCAATTACACAATGTGTAGAACACATAATGTCAATTACACACTGACTAGAAGACATGATGTCAATAACACACTGTGGCTAGATGACATAATGTCAATAACACACTGTGGCTAGAAGACATGATGTCAATAACACAATGTGACTATAAGACATGATGTCAATAATACACTGTGGCAAGAAGACATAATGTCAATAACACATGAGAAGACATGATGTCAATAACACACTGTGGCTAGAAGACATGATGTCAATAACACACTGTGGCTAGATGACATAATGTCAATAACACACTGTGGCTAGAAGACATGATGTCAATAACACACTGTGGCTAGAACACATGATCAATAACACACTGTGGCTAGAAGACATGATGTCAATTACACACTGTGGCTAGAACACATGATGTCAATAACACACTGTGGCTAGAAGACATGATGTCAATTACTACTGTGGCTAGAAGACATGATGTCAATTACACACTGTGGCTAGAAGACATGATGTCAATTACACAACTTTGATGTCTAGAAGACATGATGTCAATTACACACTGTGGCTAGAAGACATGATGTCAATTACACACTGTGGCTAGAAGACATGATGTCAATAACACACTGTGGCTAGAAGACATGATGTCAATTACACACTGTGGCTAGAAGACATGATGTCAATTACACAACGTGGCTAGAACACATGATGTCAATAACACACTGTGGCTAGATGACATAATGGTAATAACACACTGTGGCTAGATGACATAATAGTAATAACACACTGTGGCTAGATGACATAATGGTAATAACATACTGTGGCTAGATGACATAATGGTAATAACACACTGTGGCTAGATGACATAATGTCAATGACACACTGTGGCTAGATGACATAATGTCAATTGCACAACGTGGCTAGAAGACATGATGTCAATAACACACTGTGACTAGAAGACATGATGTCAATAACACTGTGACTAGAAGACATGATGTCAATAACACACTGTGGCTAGATGACATAATGTCAATAACACACTGTGACTAGAAAACATAATGTCAATAACACACTGTGACTAGATGACATAATGTCAATAACACACCGTGGCTAGAAGACATAATGTGAATAACACACTGTGACTAGAAGACATAATGTCAATAACACACTGTGACTAGATGACATAATGTCAATAACACACTGTGACTAGAACTGTGACTAGAAGACATAATGTCAATAACACAATGTGACTAGAAGACATGATGTCAATAACACACTGTGACTAGAACACATGATGTCAATAACACACTGTGACTAGAAGACATGATGTCAATAACACACTGTGGCTAGAAAGCACAATGTCAATAACACACTGTGACTAGAAGACATAATGTCAATAACACACTGTGGCTAGAACACATAATGGTAATAACACACTGTGGCTAGATGACATAATGTCAATAACACACTGTGACTAGAACACATAATGTCAATAACACACTGTGACTAGAACACATAATGTCAATAACACAACGTGGCTAGAAGACATGATGTCAATAACACACTGTGGCTAGAAGACATAATGTCAATAACACACTGTGGCTAGAACACATAATGTCAATAACACACTGTGGCTAGAACACATAATGTCAATAACACACTGTGACTAGAACACATAATGTCAATAACACAACGTGGCTAGAAGACATGATGTCAATAACACACTGTGGCTAGAAGACATAATGTCAATAACACACTGTGGCTAGAATACATAATGTCAATAACACACTGTGGCTAGAAGACATGATGTCAATAACACACTGTGACTAGAAGACATAATGTCAATAACACACTGTCCCTAGAAGACATAATGTCAATAACACACTGTGACTAGATGACATAATGTCAATAACACACTGTGACTAGATGACATAATGAATGACTAGATGACATAATGTCAATAACACACTGTGACTAGATGACATAATGTCAATAACACACTGTGACTAGATGACATAATGTCAATAACACTGTGACTAGATGACATAATGTCAATAACACTGTGACTAGATGACATAATGTCAATCAACTAATGACATAATGTCAATAACTGTGACTAGATGACATAATGTCAATAACACACTGTGACTAGATGACATAATGACAATAACACAATGTGACTAGATGACATAATGTCAATAACACACTGTGACTAGAAGATCTGATGTCAATAACACACTGTGACTAGAAGACATGATGTCAATAACACACTGTGACTAGATGACATAATGTCAATAACACACTGTGACTAGATGACATAATGTCAATAACACAATGTGACTAGAAGACATGATGTCAATAACACACTGTGACTAGAAGACATGATGTCAATAACACACTGTGACTAGATGACATAATGTCAATAACACACTGTGACTAGATGACATAATGTCAATAACACACTGTGACTAGATGACATAATGTCAATAACACACTAGATGGCTAGAAGACATAATGTGAATAACACACTGTGACTAGAAGACATAATGTCAATAACACACTGTGACTAGATGACATAATGTCAATAACACACTGTGACTAGAAGACATAATGTCAATAACACACTGTGACTATAAGACATAATGTCAATAACACACTGTGACTAGAAGACATAATGTCAATAACACACTGTGACTAGATGACATAATGTCAATAACACAATGTGACTAGAAGACATGATGTCAATAACACACTGTGACTAGAACACATGATGTCAATAACACACTGTGACTAGAAGACATAATGTCAATAACACACTGTGACTAGAAAGCACAATGTCAATAACACACTGTGACTAGAAGACATAATGTCAATAACACACTGTGGCTAGAACACATAATGGTAAAAACACACTGTGGCTAGATGACATAATGTCAATAACACACTGTGACTAGAACACATAATGTCAATAACACACTATGACTAGAACACATAATGTCAATAACACAACGTGGCTAGAAGACATGATGTCAATAACACACTGTGGCTAGAAGACATAATGTCAATAACACACTGTGGCTAGAATACATAATGTCAATAACACACTGTGGCTAGAACACATAATGTCAATAACACACTGTGACTAGAACACATAATGTCAATAACACAACGTGGCTAGAAGACATGATGTCAATAACACACTGTGGCTAGAAGACATAATGTCAATAACACACTGTGGCTAGAATACATAATGTCAATAACACACTGTGGCTAGAAGACATGATGTCAATAACACACTGTGACTAGAAGACATAATGTCAATAACACACTGTCCCTAGAAGACATAATGTCAATAACACACTGTGACTAGATGACATAATGTCAATAACACACTGTGACTAGATGACATAATGTCAATAACACACTGTGACTAGATGACATAATGTCAATAACACACTGTGACTAGATGACATAATGTCAATAACACACTGTGACTAGATGACATAATGTCAATAACACACTGTGACTAGATGACATAATGTCAATAACACACTGTGACTAGATGACATAATGTCAATAACACACTGTGACTAGATGACATAATGTCAATAACACAATGTGACTAGATGACATAATGACAATAACACAATGTGACTAGATGACATGATGTCAATAACACACTGTGACTAGAAGACATGATGTCAATAACACACTGTGACTAGAAGACATAATGTCAATAACACACTGTGACTAGATGACATAATGTCAATAACACACTGTGACTAGATGACATAATGTCAATAACACAATGTGACTAGAAGACATATGTCAATAACACACTGTGACTAGAAGACATGATGTCAATAACACACTGTGACTAGATGACATAATGTCAATAACACACTGTGACTAGATGACATAATGTCAATAACACACTGTGACTAGATGACATAATATCAATAACACACTGTGACTAGATGACATAATGTCAATAACACACTGTGACTAGAAGACATAATGTCAATAACACACTGTGACTAGAAGACATGATGTCAATAACACACTGTGACTAGAAGACATGATGTCAATAACACACTGTGACTAGAAGGCATAATGTCAATAACACACTGTGACTAGAAGACATAATGTCAATAACACACTGTGACTAGATGACATAATGTCAATAACACACCGTGGCTAGAAGACATAATGTCAATAACACACTGTGACTAGAAGACATAATGTCAATAACACACTGTGACTAGATGACATAATGTCAATAACACACTGTGACTAGAAGACATAATGTCAATAACACACTGTGACTAGAAGACATAATGTCAATAACACACTGTGACTAGATGACATAATGTCAATAACACACTGTGACTAGAAGACATAATGTCAATAACACAATGTGACTAGAAGACATAATGTCAATAACACAACGTGGCTAGAAGACATAATGTCAATAACACACTGTGACTAGAAGACATAATGTCAATAACACACTGTGGCTAGAAGACATGATGTCAATAACACAATGTGGCTAGATGACATAATGTCAATAACACACTGTGGCTAGAACACATGATGTCAATTACACAATGTGGCTAGAAGACATGATGTCAATAACACACTGTGGCTAGAACACATGATGTCAATTACACAACGTGGCTAGATGACATGATGTCAATTACACACTGTGACTAGAACACATGATGTCAATAACACACTGTGGCTAGATGACATAATGGTAATAACACACTGTGGCTAGATGACATAATGGCAATAACACACTGTGGCTAGAAGACATAATGTCAATAACACACTGTGGCTAGATGACATAATGGCAATAACACACTGTGGTTAGAAGACATAATGTCAATAACACACTGTGGCTAGATGACATAATGGTAATAACACACTGTGGCTAGATGACATAATGGCAATAACACACTGTGGCTAGAAGACATAATGTCAATAACACACTGTGGCTAGATGCATAATGTTAATAACACACTGTGGTTAGAAGACATAATGTCAATAACACACCGTGGCTAGAAGACATGATGTCAATAACACACTGTGACTAGAAGACATTATGTCAATAACACACTGTGACTAGAAGACATTATGTCAATAACACACTGTGACTAGAAGACATTATGTCAATAACACACTGTGACTAGAAGACATGATGTCAATAACACACTGTGACTAGAAGACATTATGTCAATAACACACTGTGACTAGAAGACATAATGTCAATAACACACTGTGACTAGAAGGCATTATGTCAATAACACAATGTGACTAGAACACATGATGTCAATAAGACACTGTGACTAGAAGACATGATGTCAATAATACACTGTGACTAGAACACATGATGTCAATAACACACTGTGACTAGAAGACATAATGTCAATAACACACTGTGACTAGAAGACATAATGTCAATAACACAACGTGGCTAGAAGACATGATGTCAATAACACACTGTGGCTAGAAGACATGATGTCAATAACACACTGTAACTAGAAGACATTATGTCAATAACACACTGTGACTAGAAGACATTATGTCAATAACACACTGTGACTAGAAGACATTATGTCAATAACACACTGTGGCTAGAACACATGATGTCAATAACACACTGTGACTAGAAGACATGATGTCAATAACACACTGTGACTAGAACACATGATGTCAATAACACAATGTGACTAGAACACATGATGTCAATAACACAATGTGACTAGAACACATGATGTCAATAACACAATGTGACTAGAACACATGATGTCAATAACACAATGTGACTAGAACACATGATGTCAATAACACAATGTGACTAGAACACATGATGTCAATAACACACTGTGACTAGAACACATGATGTCAATAACACACTGTGACTAGAAGACATGATGTAAATAACACACTGTGACTAGAAGACATAATGTTAATAACACACTGTGACTAGAAGACATAATGTTAATAACACACTGTGGCTAGAAGACATGATGTAAATAACACACTGTGACTAGAAGACATGATGTAAATAACACACTGTGACTAGAAGACATGATGTAAATAACACACTGTGACTAGAAGACATGATGTAAATAACACACTGTGACTAGAAGACATGATGTAAATAACACACTGTGACTAGAAGACATAATGTTAATAACACACTGTGGCTAGGAGGAATAATGTCAATAACACACTGTGGCTAGAAGACATAATGACAATAACTCACTATGATAAGAACACATAATGTCAATAACACACTGTGACTAGAAGGCATAATGTCAATAACACACTGTGACTAGAAGACATAATGTCAATAACACACTGTGACTAGAAGACATAATGTCAATAACACACTGGGACTAGAAGACATAATGTCAATAACACACTATGCCTAAAAGACATAATGTCAATACACTGTGACTAGAAGACATAATGTCAATAACACACTGGGACTAAAAGACATAATGTCAATAACACACTATGCCTAAAAGACATAATGTCAATAACACACTGTCCCTAGAAGACATGATGTCAATAACACACTGTTGTTTGAAGACATAATGTCAATAACACACTGTGACTAGAAGACATAATGTCAATAACACACTGGGACTAGAACACATAATGTCAATAACACACTGTGACTAGAAGACATAATGTCAATAACACACTGGGACTAGAAGACATAATGTCAATAGCACACTATGCCTAAAAGACATAATGTCAATAACACACTGTGACTAGAAGACATAATGTAAATAACACACTGTGGCTAGAAGACATAATGTTAATAACACACCGTGGCTAGAAGACATAATGTTAATAAAACACTGTGCCTAAAAGACATAATGTCAATAACATATTGTAACTAGAAGATATAATGTTAATAAGACACTGTGCCTAAAAGACATAACGTCAATAACATACTGTGACAAAAAGACATAAAGTCAATAACACACTGTAGCCAGAAGACATAATGTCAAAAACACAATGGGCCTAGTCAGAATGGTGTCAATGACACACTGTAGCTCGAAAGAAATAATATCAATAACACACTGTGGCTAGCAGACATAATGTCAATAACACACTGTGGCTATAAGACATAATGTTAATAACACACTGTAGCCAGAAGACATAATGTTAATAACACACTGTGGCTAGCAGAACTAATGTTAATAACACACTGTGGTTAAAATAAATAATGTCAATATTAAATTGTGGTTAGGAGCTGTCGTTACAAGACATAATGTCAATAATACACTTCGGTTAGAGGAAAATAATTTCAATAACCCACTGTGGCTAGAAGACATGATATCAATAACACACTGTGCTAGAAGACATAATATTAATAACACACTGTGGCTAGAGGACATAATATCAATAACACGCTGTGGCTAGAAGACATAATGTCAATAACACACTGTTGCTATAAGACATAATGTCAATAACACACTGTTGCTATAAGACATAATGTCAATAACACACTGTTGCTATAAGACATAATGTCAATAACACACTGTCGCTATAAGACATAATGTCAATAACACACTGTTGCTATAAGACATAATGTCAATAACACACTGTTGCTATAAGACATAATGTCAATAACACACTGTTGCTAGAAGACATAATGTCAATAACACACTGTTGCTAGAAGACATAATGTCAATAACACACTGTTGCTAGAAGACATAATGTCAATAACACACTGTTGCTAGAAGACATAATGTCAATAACACACTGTCGCTATAAGACATAATGTCAATAACACACTGTGACTATAAGACATAATGTCAATAACACACTGTTGCTATAAGACATAATGTCAATAACACACTGTTGCTAGAAGACATAATGTCAATAACACACTGTTGCTATTAGACATAATGTCAATAACACACTGTTGCTAGAAGACATAATGTCAATAACACACTGTGACTAGAAGACATAATGTCAATATCACACTGTGACTAGAAGACATAATGTCAATAACACACTGACATAATGTCAATAACACACTAGAAGACATAATGTCAATAACACGCTATTGCTAGAAGACATAATGTCAAAATCACACTGTGACTAGAAGACATAATATCAATATCACACTGTGGCTAGAAGACATAATGTCAATAACACACTGTGGCTAGAAGACATAATCTCAAAAAAACAATGTCACTAGAAAGCATAATGTCAATAACACACTGTGACTAGAAAGCACAATATCAATAACACACTGTGACTAGAAGACATAATGTCAATAACACACTGTGACTAGAAAGCAAAATGTCAATAACACAATGTGACTAGAAGACATAATGTCAATAACACACTGTGACTAGAAGACATGATGTCAATAACACAATGTGACTAGATGACATAATGTCAATAACACACTGTGACTAGAAACATAATGTCAATAACACACTGTGACTAGAAGACATAATGTCAATAACACACTGTGACTAGAAGACATAATGTCAATAACACACTGTGACTAGAAGACATAATGTCAATAACACACTGTGACTAGAAGACATGATGTCAATAACACACTGTGACTAGAAGACATGATGTCAATAACACACTGTGACTAGAAGACATGATGTCAATAACACACTGTGACTAGAAGACATGATGTCAATAACACACTGTGACTAGAAAGACATGATGTCAATAACACACTGTGACTAGAAGACATAATGTCAATAACACACTGTGACTAGAAGACATAATGTCAATAACACACTGTGACTATAAGACATAATGTCAATAACACACTGTGAATAGAAGACATGATGTCAATAACACACTGTTGCTTGAAGACATAATGTCAATAACACACTGTGACTAGAACACATAATGTCAATAACACACTGTGACTAGAAGACATAATGTCAATAACACACTGTGACTAGAAGACATAATGTCAATAACACACTGTGACTAGAAGACATAATGTCAATAACACACTGTGACTATAAGACATAATGTCAATAACACACTGTGACTAGAAGACATAATGTCAATAACACACTGTGACTAGAAGACATAATGTCAATAACACACTGTGACTAGAAGACATAATGTCAATAACACACTGTGACTAGAAGACATAATGTCAATAACACACTGTGACTAGAAGACATAATGTCAATAACACACTGTGACTAGAAGACATGATGTCAATAACACAATGTGACTAGAAAGCACAATGTCAATAACACACTGTGCCTAAAAGACATAATGTCAATAACACACTGTGACTAGAAGACATGATGTCAATAACACAATGTGACTAGATGACATAATGTCAATAACACACTGTGACTAGAAGACATAATGTCAATAACACACTGTGACTAGAAGACATAATGTCAATAACACACTGTGACTAGAAGACATAATGTCAATAACACACTGTGACTAGAAGACATAATTTCAATAACACACTGTGACTAGAAGACATAATGTCAATAACACACTGTGACTAGAAGACATAATGTCAATAACACACTGTGACTAGAAGACATAATGTCAATAACACAATGTGACTAGAAGACATAGTGTCAATAACACAATGTGACTAGAAGACATAATGTGAATAACACACTGTGACTAGAAGACATAATGTCAATAACACAATGTGACTAGAAGACATAGTGTCAATAACACAATGTGACTAGAAGACATAGTGTCAATAACACAATGTGACTAGAAGACATAATGTCAATAACACAATGTGACTAGAAGATATAATGTCAATAACACAATGTGACTAGAAGACATAATGTCAATAACACACTGTGACTAGAAGACATAGTGTCAATAACACAATGTGACTAGAAGACATAATGTCAATAACACACTGTGACTAGAAGACATAATGTTAATAACACAATGTGGCTAGAAAACATAATGTCAATAACACACTGTGACTAGAAAACATAATGTCAATAACACAATGTGACTAGAAAACATAATCTCAATAACACACTGTGACTAGAAAACATAATCTTAATAACACACTGTTACTAGAAAAACATAATCTTAATAACACACTGTGACTAGAAAACATAATCTTAATAACACACTGTGACTAGAAAACATAATCTTAATAACACACTGTGACTAGAAAACATAATCTTAATAACACACTGTGACTAGAAAACATAATCTTAATAACACACTGTGACTAGAAAACATAATCTTAATAACACACTGTGACTAGAAAACATAATCTCAATAACACACTGTGACTAGAAAACATAATCTTAATAACACACTGTGACTAGAAAACATAATCTTAATAACACACTGTGACTAGAAAACATAATCTTAATAACACACTGTGACTAGAAAACATAATCTTAATAACACACTGTGACTAGAAAGCATAATCTTAATAACACACTGTGACTAGAAAACATAATCTTAATAACACACTGTGACTAGAAAACATAATCTTAATAACACACTGTGACTAGAAGACATAATCTCAATAACACACTCTGACTAGAAGACATAATGTCAATAACACCCTGTGACTAGAAAACATAATCTCAATAACACCCTGTGACTAGAAGACATAATCTTAATAACACACTCTGGCTAGAAGACATAATCTTAATAACACCCTCTGGTTAGAAGACATAATGTCAATAACAACCTCTGGCTAGAAGACATAATGTCAATAACAACCTCTGGTTAGAAGAAAATATAAGGAAGCAAACACGTTAAATATTATAAAAGAATTAGCTTTAATCTTCAGGACTGGGTAACTAAACCCACGCACCGAAAGGTAGAATAGTAACTGATAAAGATAGAAAGAAAGAAAAAAGAAAGGAAAAGGAAAGAAATGAAAAAACAAAGAAAGAAAGAAAAAAAGAAAGAAAGAAAGAAAGAAAGAAAGAAAGAAAGAGACAAAGAAAGAAAGAAGGAAAAAAGAAAGAAAGAAAAAGAAAGAAAGAAAGAAAGAAAGAAAGAAAGAAAGAAAGAAAGAAAGAAAAAGAAAGAAAGAAAGAAAGAAAGAGAAAGAAAGAAAGAAGAAAGAAAGAAATGAAAAGAAAGACAAAGAAAGAAAGAAGGAAAGAAAAAGAAGAAAGAAAGAAAGAAAGAAAGAAAGAAAGTCCAAGTGGTAAGAATGGAAATCATGGGAATCATTACGACTAAACAGTCTTTGATGAGGTTAAAGACGCGGATGACTATGCTGCTGTTGATGATCGTGATAATGATAATGACGATGACAATACTGACCATTTTGATGATTATCATGTTGCTGGTAATAATAATGATGCATTTGCTGCTAGTGATGATGAAGAAAGAAATGAATGTAATGATGACGACGACGATGATGATGATGATGAGGAGGAGGAGGAGGATGGATGATGATGATGATGATGATGATGATGATGATGATGATGATGATGATGATGAAGATATGAGATTACGTAGAAATTAAGTTGTGTGTCAAAATAATTATATAAAATGAAGTATATTATAGTCTGCCGCTTTGTGTGACTTACCAATACATGCCAGGACGTGAATTGTGCTTTCCATTCTGTTCATGAGTTCCCGGTATTCATTAGTTTCAGGATCCATATCATTCGACAACATTATGTTCACTTTCATCACTAGCTTGAGACAAGGAGTGCGAAATTTTAATTGTTTTCAATAGCCAAACCATTCAAATTAATTTAGCATTGTTATGAACAACAGTGCAATCCCCCGATAACGACATCTCCGAATAACGACAATCCCCGATAGCGACATCTCCGAATAACGACAATCCCCGATAGCGACATCTCCAATAACGATATAGCGACATCTCCGAATAACGACAATCCCCCGATAGCGACATCTCCGAATAACGACAATCCCCTGATAGCGACATCTCCGAATAACGACAATCCCCCGATAGCGACATCTCCGAATAACGACAATCCCCCGATAACGACATCTCCGAATAACGACAAT
>JAXRKP010001147.1:70000-75000 GCA_037039925.1 Doris montereyensis | reverse complement strand
AAGGAATCTGTAAACATGGAGGAAGGAGAAAGAAAGATTCCAAAAAGGAATCTGTAAACATGGAGGAAGGAGAAAACATGAAAGATTCCAAAAAGGAATCTGTAAACATGGAGGAAGGAGAAAGAAAGATTCCAAAAGGAGGAATCTGTAAACATAAAAAAGGAATCATGGAGGAAGGAGAAAGAAAAATTCCAAAAAGGAATCTGTAAACATGGAGGAAGGAGAAAGAAAGAAAGATTCCAAAAGGAATCTCTGTAAACATGGAGGAAGGAGAAAGAAAGATTCCAAAAAGGAATCTGTAAACATGGAGGAAGGAGAAAGAAGATTCCAAAAAGGAATCTGTAAACATGGAGGAAGGAGAAAGAAAGATTCCAAAAGGAATCTGTAAACATGGAGGAAGGAGAAAGAAAGATTCCAAAAGGAATCTGTAAACATGGAGGAAGGAGAAAGAAAGATTCCAAAAAGAAATCTGTAAACATGGAGGAAGGAGAAAAGAAAGATTCCAAAAGAAATCTGTAAACATGGAGGAAGGAGAAAGAAAGATTCCAAAAAGAAATCTGTAAACATGGAGGAAGGAGAAAGAAAGATTCCAAAAGGAATCTGTAAACATGGAGGAAGGAGAAAGAAAGATTCCAAAAGGAATCTGTAAACATGGAGGAAGGAGAAAGAAAGATTCCAAAAAACATCAGAATTCTCTGTAAACATGGAGGAAGGAGAAAAGAAAGATTCCAAAAGAAAGGAAATCTGTAAACATGGAGGAAGGAGAAAGAAAGATTCAAAAAGAAATCTGTAAACATGGAGGAAGGAGAAAGAAAGATTCCAAAAAGGAATCTGTAAACATGGAGGAAGGAGAAAGAAAGATTCTGTAAACAAAAGGAGAAAGAATCTGTAAACATGGAGGAAGGAGAAAGAAAGATTCCAAAAAGAAATCTGTAAACATGGAGGAAGGAGAAAAAGAAAGATTCCAAAAGAAATCTGTAAACATGGAGGAAGGAGAAAGAAAGATTCCAAAAAGAAATCTGTAAACATGGAGGAAGGAGAAAGAAAGATTCCAAAAAGAAATCTGTAAACATGGAAGGAAGGATTCCAAAAAGAAATCTGAAACATGGAGGAGAAAGAAAGATTCCAAAAAGAAATCTGTAAACATGGAGGAAGGAGAAAGAAAGATTCAAAAAGAAATCTGTAAACATGGAGGAAGGAGAAAGAAAGATTCCAAAAGAAATCTGTAAACATGGAGGAAGGAGAAAGAAAGATTCCAAAAAGGAATCTGTAAACATGGAGGAAGGAGAAAGAAAATTCCAAAAGAAATCTGTAAACATAGAGGAAGGAGAAAGAAAAGATTCCAAAAAGGAAATCTGTAAACATGGAGGAAGGAGAAAGAATCTGTAAACATGGAGGAAGGAGAAAGAAAGATTCCAAAAGAAATCTGTAAACATGGAGGAAGGAGGATTCCAAAAAAATCTGTAAACATGGAAAGGAGAAAGAAAGATTCAAAAAGAAAGATTCCAAAAATGAATCTGTAAACATGGAGGAAGGAGAAAGAAAGATTCCAAAAAGAAATCTGTAAACATGGAGGAAGGAGAAAGAAAGATTTCAAAAAGGAATCTGTAAACATGGAGGAAGGAGAAAGAAAGATTCCAAAAAATCAAACATGGAATCTGTAAGCATGGAGGAAGGAGAAAGAAAGATTCCAAAAAGGAATCTGTAAACATGGAGGAAGGAGAAAGAAAGATTCAAAAAGAAATCTGTAAACATGGAGGAAGGAGAAAGAAAGATTCCAAAAAGGAATCTGTAAACATGGAGGAAGGAGAAAGAAAGATTCCAAAAAGAAATCTGTAAACATGGAGGAAGGAGAAAGGAAAGATTCCAAAAGGAATCTGTAAACATGGAGGAAGGAGAAAGAAAGATTCCAAAAGAAATCTGTAAACATGGAGGAAGGAGAAAGAAAGATTCCACAAAAAAAAATCTGTAAACATGGAGGAAGGAGAAAGAAAGATTCCAAAAAGGAATCCGTAAACATGGAGGAAGGAGAAAGAAAGATTCCAAAAAGAAATCTGTAAACATGGAGGAAGGAGAAAGAAAGATTCCAAAAAGAAATCTGTAAACATTGAGGAAGGAGAAAGAAAAAGATTCCAAAAAGAAATCTGTAAACATGGAGGAAGGAGAAAGAAAGATTCCAAAAGGAATCTGTAAACATGGAGGAAGGAGAAAGAAGGATTCCAAAAAGAAATCTGTACACATGAAAAAGAAAGAAGAAGTCAAAAACAATATGTAGATATGGAAAGAGACAGAAAGATTCAAAAAAAAATCTGTAAACATGGAAAGAAAAAGAAATTCAAAAAGAAAGCCCTAAACAGGGAAAGAGAAAGAAAGATTCAAAAAAGAAAGCCCTAAACAGGGAAAGAGAAAGAAAGATTCAAAAAGAAAGCCCTACACAGGGAAAGAGAAAGAAAGATTAAAAAAGAAAGCCCTACACAGGGAAAGAGAAAAGAAAGATTAAAAAAGAAAGCCCTACACAGGGAAAGAGAAAGAAAGATTAAAAAGAAAGCCTTAAACAGGGAAAGAGAAAGAAAAGAAATTCAAAAAAGAAAGCCCTAAACATGGAAAGAGAAAGAAAAAGTTCAAAAGAAAGCCCTAAACAGGGAAAGAGAAAGAAAGATTCAAAAAGAAAGCCCTACACAGGGAAAGAGAAAGAAAGATTCGTGTATGTTTTAAGGAAACATGCGTAACACACCACATGACATGACATGACAGACAAGAAAAGAGATAATGAGTAGATGCATGCTACAAATTATAGTACAGAGGTTTTTTTTAAACATTTGAATCATTAATGTGCCTGTATCTTTTAAGCAAAGAGACAAACGAACAAAATAAATTAAAAGATAATGAATATCCAATTGTAATAAATTGTTCATGGTATAGACAATATAGATCATAAATCATTTTTGTAACTATTCTCATGTAAATGTTAGTCGGGGAGACAGATTTAAAATATACATTATAGGAAGTTCTACCTCCGTTAGACATTTTAAAAAATCATTATAAGAACGGTCAAAGCATGGTCAAAAGAATTACAGTTTACAGTTCAAAACAAAAAATTCAAAAATGTGTAATGCTTTTTAAAATGTCAGTGATAAGCATAGAAAAGAATAATGAATAAAATAACCCTGAAAGTGAAAGAAAGTTCTCACAGTGATATCATCATATTATATCTTTTCAGGACTATACTTAACCTTTAAATGCGCTATATATCTCAAAATAATCATGGAGTTTTAAAAATGATTGAACATATAGTAATCAATAAGAACAATGCACGTTCACTCATCATACAACTCTTTTAAATTATAGAGCTCCATATTAATGGCACTTTTAAAAAGAGTTAGTATTGTTTGTATTTTTGTTTTGAACAATAAGTTATTACAGAATTTGACTATTTGTATAATGAAAAAATTACATCTCACATAATACAAATCTCCCAGAGTAAAATTCACATGAGAATAGTTGAAAAAGGATTATGTAAAATAGATGAATATATTACGTGTTGTAGTCGATGGTGACCTTATAATGGGGTCATACATATGACATAGATTTGTATGGTAAAGCTATACAATGAGCGGCGTGTTCTGGAGTGAACATTTCCCCGTTTGTTCCGATCGATTTAACTTATGTATATGTGTAATGGACATAGTGTACTGAGTTGAAATATGTCGTTGTTTTTTTTCACGTTGCAAATCACGCTTCCGGTTGCCATGGAAACGGTGACCATCTTGAATTTTGCGCCCAAATTGTACCAAGTTCAATATCGATAGGCTTTTTCATTTGTCAACACATTTCTTTCAAACTTGGCACACACCTTATTTGATACAATATCTAAATTTTACCAGATCAGATTTTTGTTTCATTAGTAAATTTTGATTTTATGAATTTTTTGAAAATAGCGTATGAGAACAACCAAAAATATACAAAAATATTGTACAAAGAATTCAATTTTTCCAAAACTATAATACATATCAAAAAAAACATCTGATCATTTCTTTGCCCCCCTCCCCCTCCTCATCATCCATACCAAATTTCATGAAGATATGTTGAGAAATAAAAAAGAAGATAGGAAATAATGTACAAAAAGGACATTTTGAGAAAATCGTATTTTCCTCTTATTTTTTGTTATTTGAATACATTGTTCTCCCATAAACCTAAGAAAAGAGTAGGATAATACCTTGAGAGGCTCTCAGCTACTTCTTATTGACACTGTTTCAAGTGCACCAGCACCTTTTTACCCATTTTGAGATGGTGCCTTTTAATAATAGGTGCGTGGAATATGTTCCATATCTTCTGGCCGATCTAAGGCCATATTCATAATAGATTTGGGTAGCGTTTATTGTGACGATCAAAATGAGTACCAACTTGATATACTTTAGATAATATTTCTGGCTTTTATTGTATAATAGCTGTGTTGAAAGATAAGCCTGTATTGTTTCTAAAATAATTCCTATAAATTCAAAGAATCGATACTGAGCTTCGTTTATGATATCATTATGACGGGAATAAACTGCTCTATCCATTAGTATGATAGACTAGATTTGTCACATTTTCGGCAAAACTTAATGGCATTCCCCTCTTAATAGAATTTTAATAAAATCAAGCCTGAACACATATTTAATATTACCATGTACTGAACGGAAATGAGGCGTCGGTGGCTGAGCTGTTAGACTGCCGAATTGGGGTCACATGGTTCGAATCCAGCAAAGCTAGGTCTGACGTTGTGTTCCTTGGGCAAGACATTTCACACACATTTTCCCTCCTCTACCCAGGTGTAAATGGGCACCAGCACTATCTTGGAAGTAAAAAAAACCAGCGTCCTGTTCCACTTTACGCTATAGAAACTGGGATAATCTCCGGCTCGATTGGCCGTAACGGCCATGAAGGAGTTTATTGAACAGTAAATAGAAAATGTCTGAAAAGATGAAGCATAGAAAGGCACCGGGATTGTTTGTTTGTTT
>JAXRKP010001147.1:52500-65000 GCA_037039925.1 Doris montereyensis | reverse complement strand
TAAACCCAAAAAAGACTTGACAATTCAAAGATACAGGTTCAACACCAGAAAACAAGAAGAGGCAGAAAACACAGAACAATACGTAACGCAACTCAAGACAATCGCGCAGCTCTGCGATTCCGGCGATATCACCGAGGACTTGATTAGGGATCGTTTGGTTTGTGGTATCAAAGATACCAAGATTCAGGAAAGGCTTCTCAGAGAGGAACAATTAACATTACAAAAAGCCTTAGACATCTGCAAAGCGGCAGAAGAATCGGACAAATTTCTTAAAGAAATGAATCCAACATTAAATGAGACTCTAAGTGCCATGAAAAGTCAAGAAACACAAACCGAGGATCAAGACCACAGTATGCAAATGTTGTGGCAGGGACCATAAGTTAGGAAAAGATAACTGTCCAGCTGCCAAGTCCACCTGCAACTATTGTCAGAAACAAGGGCATTGGATGAAGATGTGTTTCAAACGCACAAAAGATAAAAAGACATTGGGTTCAGCGAAGCACCAAAAACAACATAGAGTACATGTCCTCAACTCAGATACGAGTAGCTCCGAGTATGAATATGAATACGACAGCATAACAATAAACAGCGTGACGGACAGGGAAGCTTTTGTAAGAATAGAATTCAGCTTGCCAGGTTCGAGAAATCACAAGAAACAGTCAATTAGGTTCAAAGTTGACACTGGTGCGTCTGGTAACACAATTCCACTGAGAATCTTCAGGCAGATATGCCCAGAACAAATAGATACAACAGGATAACCAAACAAATGGGTATTGGACACAGGAAAGGCATCAAGCTAACAGCCTACAATGGCACAGAGATAAAGTGCTCAGGCAAGATAACAATGAAATGCAAATACAAGGATTCAGAATGGTCAAGCCATGAATTCTTCATCGTCGATGCAGAACTTCCAATCGCAGGGTTGAGACTTTGTAAACTGATGAACATTGTTACAATAAATGACATTACTGAAGTCACAAACAGCACATCAGAGCAAAGATCAGTCGGCAGTCTGAACGATTTAAAAACAATGTATCCAGAACAATTCGACACAATTGGAAAACTACCAGGAAAAGCGAAACTCTACTTGAAAGAGGATGCAGAACCTAGAATTGACGCTCCAAGAAAGTACTCCATTCACATGAAGAAGAAACTGAAACAAGAACTAGATAACATGGAAAAACAAGGTATAATAAAGAAAGTTATTGAACACAGTGATTGGTGTAGTAGCATCACAACAGTGATAAAACAAGATGGATCACCCCGGATATGCTTGGATCCAAAGTATCTAAACAACAGCTAAAGAGATGTCCACACAAAACACCAACGCTGGAAGAAATTACACACAACTTACATGGAGCAAAAGTATTTTTTCTAAACTTGATGCAATGAAGGGTTACTAGAGTGTGGAATTAGATGAAGATAGTCAACTCCCTAACCACTTTCAGAACGCCCCATGGCAGATACTGTTACAAAAGGCTACCCTTCGGTTTGAACGTCAGTCAGGACATCTTTCAACAAAAAATCGACAGCATTGTTGAACAGTGCCCAGGAACACTGGCAATCCAAGACGACATTGCAGTCTATGGGATAACCGAAGAAGAACACAACAAAAAGCTTCTCAATCTCATGGAGAAAGCAGCAAAAGAAAACGGCTTAGCCTTTAACAGCAAAAAAGTGCGACATTAAAACAAACAAAATCACATTCTATGGAATGATCTTCACTATAGAAGGTGTCAAACCTGATCCCAAAAGGTGGAAGACATACAAGCCATCCCATCACCACAAACAAAGAAAGAACTACAACACTTTATGGGTGCGATAAATTACTTATCACCATTCATAAATAATCTCTCCAAAGCATCTGAACCTCTCAGAAAACTTTTGAAGAAGACACGCCATTCGAGTGGTCAGAAGACGATGAGCACGTCTTTGCACAGATGAAACAGCTAATTTCAACTGATGCATATCTCAAATACTACAACACAGAATCTCCAACATATGTGATGGTAGATGCAAGCATAAAAGGTCTGGAGCTGTTATCCTACAACCAGCAAAGACAAGCACAGGATACACAGAACAAACATACCCTATCGCATGCAAGCAAATCACTCACGTCCGGAGAAACAAAATTAGCCAACATCGAAAAGAGAAATGCTAGCTGTGCGATTTGGAATCAATAGATTTCATACGTACCTATCTAACAGACCCTTTACAATTCTATCTGATCACAGACCCTTAGAAATGATCTCCAAGAAACCATTGTCAGCAGCACCAGCAAGACTTCAAGCACTCCTGTTGGAGATACAGGGCTATGACTACAACATAAAATATAGTCCAGGGAAAGACATTGGCATTGCAGACGCTCTAAGTAGACTACCTAACTTGAACAAAACAGAAGAACTCAAACCTGAGATCAGAATAGATACAGTGAAATTCAAAGATAGCAGACTAGGTGCACTCAAGGAAGATGCAGCCAGAGACCCAGTAATCAACAAGCTGATGGAAATCATTTACTGTGGTTGGCCTGAAACAATAAAACAATTGTCCAGAGACATACGACCATATTGGCCAATGCGAGACGAACTGAGCATCGATGATGGGTTAGTGTTTAAAGGTCAAAGCATTCTAATCCCAGTAACACAACAGAAGGAAATCCTTCGAAACCTTCACACAGGTCACCAAGGTATACAGAAAACTATCCTCAGAGCGAAAACAGACGTCTACTGGCCTGGAATGCACAAAGACATTGAAAACATGTGCAAACAATGTGAAACATGTCAAAAATATGCAGTTGCACAACAAACAGAAACACTCATACCAACTGATATCCCAACGAAACCATGGACAACCGTTGGAACAGACATCTTTTCCATAGATGAAACAGATTACCTCATAATAGCTGACCATTACACAAAGTTTCCGATAGTTGAGGAATTGCCTACTCCCTACACATCAAAAATTGTAGCAGAAATATGCAAGAAATACTTTGCAATATTTGGCATCCCAACAGAAATCAAATCCGACAACGGCCCTCACTACTCAGGGACAGCTTTCAAACAATTCACAGATGATTGGAACATACTTCATACTACATCGTCACCAAGATTCGCACAGTCGAACGATTTCATTGAGAGGCAAATAAAAACTGTGAAGAAAAGCCTCAAGAAAGCCAAGGAATGTAACGAAGACATTCACCTCTCGCATTTCTCAGGTTGAGAACAACCCCAATTAGTAGCAAACTCAACAGCCCTTCAGAAATAATGTTTGACAGGAAAGTAAAGGACACTTTACCAACAAAGTCTTTTACAAATCCAAACAAAGAGAACAAACTTCAAAGAGCTACAAAGAAGACAAGAACTGCAAAAACTGTACCACGACAGAACAGCTAAAGACTTACCACCACTATACAGAGGACAACAAGTCACGGTACTTGATCCAGACTCCCACAAATGGACAAAGGCTACAGTGATGAAAACACTACCTCAACCGAGAAGCTATGCAGTCCAAAGAAATGACGGTACCACCATAAGAAGGAACCAAAAACACCTCCGTGAGCGCCCAGGTTCCACAACAGTAACATCAAATCCAAAAACCAAGTCACCGAAATAGCAACCGAGAAGGAGAATCAAAAACTACGCGGTTGCAGGTCAGCCACAATGCTCACCACAAGTGGTCAAGTCCTCAAACTTACCACAAGATATCCGTCGCAATAATAACAGTACACATGCATACAAACACGTAACTAGAAGCGGCCGTGTGGTGAGAATGCCCGTCAAACACTGAGTAGGAATGTACAATTAGTTAACAGGGCTGTGCAGCGGTACGCAACAATTTCATACACACATTAGTTAGAAAGATCTGTGCATCCACAATAGTTAATGCACAATAGGTGCAATGCATGAGTATGTTATGTTCACTAGGAGCAAACATTTCTCATTTTTCATTAGCATTTTAGATCAGTCTTCACAAACAAACATGATTCATAGTTATTCCAAGTCATGGAAGAACATTGTTCAAGATTATAATTTTAGTTAATGTTGTTAAACTTTGTTCTACGTTATAGAGTCAAGAACATTTTACCTGACCCAAGAACATTCTGATTTTTACTAGTTAATCATTTAGCTATTTCGCATGTGCCACTTCCAAGAACACTGACAGAGCTCATAGTTCTAAGGAAATAATTATAGACATGATATGTCATGAATAACACTAATGAAAATCAGAGAATATCATGATTCATTTATTTTAGAAGACTAAATACTCTCCTCATGTCATGAGTGAACACTGAATGCACATGTGAAAGATTTTTATTTTATTTTAATGCTTTCTATTCTAACAAATAACATATGTACCGTACCAGATGAATTTGTAACGCAGTCAATCTTTATTTCATAATCTCATATTGATAACGGAACAGTTAACCGAACTCCTCATTTTGAAAACATGTAATTTTTATTGTCATTCAACATAAAGTAAGAATGTTTAAGGATGGATGTAAGCTCAAAATTAAACACATCCTTATCTTTATTTTAAAACAAGGGGGATGTAGTATCGATTATGTCATAACCTTAACAGACTTCGATATCTTTGTAATCATCCTCCATAAATGAGTGAGCGATCCCGATGGCCTCTCCAAACGGCATGTCTTGTTTGATCTGTCATTGTTAATTAGATATGTGTCATAACAACAGTCTTGTGTAATCTAACACATATCACAGTATCTAGTGTTTTTGTGATTGTATCTAGTGTTTTTGTGTTTGTATCTAGTGTTTTTGTGTTTGTATCTAATGTTTTTGTGTTTGTATCTAGTGCTTTTGTGTTTGTAGCGAGTGTTTTTCTGCTGGTCTTTATTTCATTTTTTTTGTGTGTTGTTATCTGGTGTTTTGTGTTTGTATTTATAGTTTTTGTCTTGGTATCTAGTTGTCTCATGTTTGTATTTATTGTTTTTGTGTTGGTATCTAGTTTTTCGTGTTGGTATCTAATATTTTTGTGTTGGTATCTAGTTGTCTCATGTTTGTATTTATTGTTTTTGTGTTGGTATCTAGTTTCTCGTGTTGGTATCTAATATTTTTGTGTTGGTATCTAGTTGTCTCATGTTTGTATTTATTGTTTTTGTGTTGGTATCTAGTTTCTCGTGTTGGTATCTAATATTTTTGTGTTGGTATCTAGTTGTCTCATGTTGGTATTTATTGTTTTTGTGTTGGTATCTAGTTTCTCGTATTGGTATCTAATATTTTTGTGTTGGTATCTAGTTGTCTCATGTTTGTATTTATTGTTTTTGTGTTGGTATCTAGTTGTCTCATGTTTGTATTTATTGTTTTTGTGTTGGTATCTAGTTGTCTCATGTTGGTATTTATTGTTTTTGTGTTGGTATCTAGTTGTCTCATGTTTGTATTTATTGTTTTTGTCTTGGTATCGAGTTGTCTCATGTTTGTATTTATTGTTTTTGTCTTGGTATCTAGTTTTTCGTGTTGGTATCTAATATTTTTGTGTTGGTATCTAGTTGTCTCATGTTTGTATTTATTGTTTTTGTGTTGGTATCTAGTTGTCTCATGTTTGTATTTATTGTTTTTGTGTTGGTATCTAGTTTCTCGTGTTGGTATCTAATATTTTTGTGTTGGTATCTAGTTTTTGTCGTGTTGATATCTATTATTTTTGTGTTGGTATCTAATTTCTCGTGTTGGTATCTATTATTTTTGTGTTGGTATCTAGTTTTCTCGTTTTATCGTTGGTATCTATTATTTTTGTGTTGGTATCTATTATTTTTGTAGTTTTATCGTGTTGGTATCTATTATTTTGTGTTAGTTCTATTATTTTTGGTATCTAGCTTTCTCGTGTTGGTATCTATTATTTTTGTGTTGGTATCTACTTTTCTCGTGTTGGTATCTATTATGTTTGTGTTGGTATCTATTATTTTTGTGTTGGTATCTAGCTTTCTCGTGTTGGTATCTATTATTTTTGTGTTGGTATCTATTATTTTTCGTGTTGGTATCTATTATTTTTGTGTTGATATCTAGTTTCTCGTGTTGGTATCTATTATTTTTGTGTTGGTATCTATTTTTCTCGTGTTGGTATCTATTATTTTCGTGTTCGTATCTATTACTTTTTGTGTTGGTATCTATTATTTTTGTGTTGGTATCTATTATTTTTGTGTTAGTATCTATTATTTTTGTGTTGGTATCTATTATTTTTGTTTTAGTTTTGTCGTGTTGGTATCTATTATTTTTGTGTTAGTATCTAGTTTTGTCTATTATTTTTGTGTTGGTATCTATTATTTTTGTGTTAGTATCTAGTTTTGTCGTGTTGGTATCTATTATTTTTGTGTTGGTATCTATTATTTTTGTGTTGGTATCTAGTTTTGTCGTGTTGGTATCTATTATTTTTGTGTTGGTATCTATTATTTTTCGTATCTATTATTTTTGTGTTGGTTGGTATCTAGTTTTGTCGTGTTGGTATCTATTATTTTTGTGTTGGTATCTAGTTTTGTCGTGTTGGTATCTATTATTTTTGTTGTTGGTATATCTAGTTTTGTCGTGTTGGTATCTATTATTTTTGTGTTGGTATCTATTATTTTTGTGTTATCTATTATTTTTTTGTATCTATTTTGTCGTGTTGGTATTTTTTTTTGTGTTGGTATCTATTATTTTTGTGTTGGTATCTATTATTTTTGTGTTGGTATCTATTATTTTTGTGTTGGTATCTATTATTTTTGTGTTGGTATCTAGTTTTGTTTTCTGTTGGTATCTATTATTTTTGTGTTGGTATCTATTATTTTTGTGTTGGTATCTATTATTTTTGTGTTGGTATCTATTATTTTGTGTTAGTTGGCATCTATTATTTTTGTGTTGGTATCTATTATTTTTGTGTTGGTATCTATTATTTTTGTGTTGGTATCTATTATTTTTGTGTTAGTATCTAGTTTTGTCGTGTTGGTATCTATTATTTTTGTGTTGGTATCTATTATTTTTTGGTATCTATTATTTTTGTTTGGTATCTATTATTCTCGTGTTGGTATCTATTATTTTTGTGTTGGTATCTATTATTTTATTTTGTGTTGGTATCTATTATTTTTGTGTTGGTATCATCTAGTTTTCTCGTGTTGGTATCTATTATTTTTGTGTTGGTATCTATTATTTTTGTGTTGGTATCTATTATTTTTGTGTTGGTATCTATTATTTTTGTGTTAGTATCTATTATTTTTGTGTTGGTATCTATTATTTTTGTGTTGGTATCTTTAGTTTTGTAATAGTGTTGGTATCTATTATTCTCGTGTTGGTAGGTTGGTATCTAATTTTTGTGTTGGTATCTGATTTTTGTGTTGGCATCTGTTTCTCGGTTGGTATCTATTATTTTTTGTTGGTATCTATTATTTTTGTGTTGGTAGATTAGTTTTGTAATAGAGGATAACGGGGATTTGGGGCTCCTTTTTTTTAGATGGGGAGACGGGGGTGGGGGAATGGTAGCTGGTTTCCTTTTGCATCGGCATGCCACTGGTTTTGGGGGATTTGTTTTGCTTTCATCTATGGGATGAGAACCAGATATCTGATACCGTTCTGTGTAGTTTTATTCTATGTTGGATGACTGAGAGTCAGCACGAGATGACAAACAATTGATATCAGCATTCGTGTAGTAATTATCAGCTGTACTTTGAAACCGGATCTTCTACCAGGAAGTTTATGGTTAAACATTAAAAAGGCTGGCTATATTGTATTTATAATCTAATATGACATTATCAATACTTTGTTATCGGAAATAATTACCACGCAGCATTGAGCCTTTTAATAGCAGTAAAGCTATCATCCTTGTTGCAAGTCCGATCGCAATGTGTTTCGCTATGTAATATTCTACAACAGCCGATATGTGAGAACATGGGTGCATTTTATGAGAGGCCTGTGTGCCATTTTCACGAGGCACTTGACAAGGTGTCGGCCTCTCAACTGACAGGTAGTGGGTTCGAGCCCCGCCGAAGGTTGAACAATTTTCTCGGGGTTTTTTTTCAAGTAAAATCTACACGTCTGGTCCAGGTAGGTGGATCGACACCTAGTCCCAGCTGAGCCGGACGATAAAAAGGAGGTCCCTTGTGCAAATCAAAACATTATGTGCACGTTAAAGATCACTTAGCTGTTTACAGGGCATTCCGGGCAAAATTAAAAATCCTGCCAAAAACCCCGAGATCACCTTAGTTGTGAATGTGGGTAATTAAATCAATTATTTAAAAGCCCTTTTCACACTGAATAAACGGCTTGGCGAGGCACGTTTAAGGCTAAAATCATAAATCTGAAGCTTAAAAAGGAAAGGATATATTAACGAAATAAAACTAGACGTATCTCTCATATGCGAAAGATAAAAAAAAAAACAATGGGGAGCAAGGGTTAGATACCCCTGACTCGATCAGACTTGTTATCAAGTTTCTAGACGTAATTGCAGATACGTCTTTATTCCTGTGCGGTTTTGCGTCGATCCCTTCAAGCTAAAAGTCTTGGTGCGGTTACGCCTATGAAGGAAACCGACTTTTCGACACTTGCCAGCGCTATCTGTAGCCATGAACACGGGAAAGCAAGTCCACTGTGTGTGTATTCATCGTAACTCTACAGTGATGCACACTTTCACCTGACACCTGTACGTGTAGCCATGAACACGGGAAAGCAAGTCCACTTTGTGTGTATTCACCGTGACTCTACCGTGATGCACACTTACACCTGACACCTGAACGTGTAGTCATGAACATCAATTTAAACACGATTTGCTTCAATAAACAGAAAAAGTTATTTAAGTAAAGAATAATTTCAAAGTTGTCCAATGTATAATGGGTAAAAAAACGACATTAAATGACAACTCCACGTATAAATACAGAAGTATACAGAGTCGACTGGTTGTCTTTTATTGTTCTGCCCCTTTGACTGCACTGCACTTGGCATCTTTGTATCAATACGTAAACGGTAACTGTATAATGGTAACACCGACTTATGTGTGTCAATACGTAAACGGTAACTGTATAATGGTAACACCGACTTATGTGTGTCAATACGTAAACGGTAACTGTATAATGGTAACACCGACTTATGTGTGTCAATATGTAAACGGTAACTGTATAAATGGTAACACCGACTTATGTGTGTCAATACGTAAACGGTAACTGTATA
Source organism: Doris montereyensis (assembly GCA_037039925.1). Lineage (NCBI taxonomy): Eukaryota > Metazoa > Mollusca > Gastropoda > Nudibranchia > Dorididae > Doris > Doris montereyensis. The sequence continues at coordinate 55,854 of JAXRKP010001147.1, read as the reverse complement.
ATGGTAACACCGACTTATGTGTGTCAATGTATAATGGTAACACCGATACAATATGTAAACGGTAACTGTATAAACGGTAACACCGACTTATGTGTGTCAATACGTAAACGGTAACTGTATAATGGTAACACCGACTTATGTGTGTGTGTCATCAGGCAAATCAAACAATATGGCGTTAGTGTTTTCTTGCCATGCGCATCTAGCTAAAATGCCACAGCAAATTATCAATATTATTATTCATATAATAATAATAATAATAATAATAATAATAATAATAATAATAATAATAATAATAATAATAATAATAATAATAATAATAATAATAATAATAATAATAATAATAATAATAATAATAATAATAATAATAATAATAATAATAATAATAATAATAATAATAATAATAATAATAATAATAATAATAGTAATAATAATAATAATGATAATAATAATAATAATAATAATAATAATAATAATAATAATAATAATAATAATAATAATATAATAATAATAATAATAATAATAATAATAATAATAATAATAATAATAATAATAATAATAATAATAATAATAATAATAATAATAATAATAATGATAATAATAATAATAATAATAATAATAATAATAATAATAATAATAATAATAATAATAATAATAATAATAATAATAATAATAAAAATAATAATATAAAAATAATAATTATAATGATAATAACACATGCTAGCCACCATGTTTAGACATTTTGGAATCAATTAGATAAAACATTAACCGGTAATTGGGATCCTTCACCGGAATCACCGCTGTCCCAACAATACATTATATTTGGGATTTCAGAGAATAGTTTTCTTGGTAAGGAAGTCCTCAACTTTATCATACTGTTGGCAAAGTTTTTTTTATTTAAAAAAGTAAGGTCATCATAACAATCCCTGCCCTAAGATATTTCAAACAGTTTCCTTACAATCGTTATATTACAGAAAAATATATAAATAAAAATCATGGAACACTAGAACCGTTTGACATAAAATGGCCACCTTACCAAATCCTATTTAGATCCTTGATTGTTACTTACCCAAGGCGTCTAATGTGCTGGAGACAACGTTGGTAAAACACTTTGACCGTTCTGTCCCTCGCTCCTTTCTTCCTCTACTTTTGTAACGTTTCTTTCTTTCTCTCTTTATCAGTTCCCATTCTACCTTCCGGTGTATGGGTTTTAAATGCTCGAAATGTTCTTTCTCCAGGCTGCCCTGTCCTGACATTTTCTGTTTCCTTCCGTGAAACATTTCTTTGCGTCAATGCGTCTTTTATATCTTCTTCCCACTTTCTTCGAGGTCTGTCTTTTTGTCTTTTACCTTGAGTTTTAGCACTGTATACTGATTTAGCTATTATATTGTCATTCATTCTGTTAACATGAGTATTGTTGTGTTTCTGATTTTGTCTCTTTTAGTTTTCCCTACTACTCCTGCTAGATATTTCATTTCGGCTGCCTGTACTCTACTCTATTCTCTACTGTCTAAGTTCCAGGTCTCACTGCCATAGAGGAGAGTATGACAATAAACTGTGCTGTATACTGCCATTTTGGTTTTTGTTGATAATTCTTGTTTACCTATAAATGCTTTTCCCAGATGCTTGTATATTGCACTTGCCTTTGGGATTCTGTGGCTGATTTCTTCTCTTAGTTTTCCCTTTGAGTGAATCATTACTCCTAGATAATTGTAGCTTTGGACTTATTCTAAATTCTCCCTGCCCAATTTAAGATTGTGTGTTTTAGTTTCCCTAGTTACTAGCATTATTTGGTTTCCCTGCATGTGCTCTCCTTTCTCTTTTATTTAATTCATTATTCATCATGTTGATATTCGACTGGATGTTCGGACCTAGATCATCAGTTAATGAAAGCATTGATACATTTACAGGTTTGAGCTTCCACATACCTACATTCACTTTCTTCGGTTTTGAGGATGCCTTTGCGACTGAATCCATATTTGCGATAAACAAACAAGGACTTAGGGCACAACCCCGTCTTACTCCTATATCTACATCAAATTCTGCAGATACATTTCCAGCTACTTTCACTGCACATGTTGGTTTATTGTAAAAACTTTTATTGGCTTCTATTAAATTTTGCTCTACGGCGTGTTCTTTTAAGGAAGCGCCTAATATGTTTGATTTCTTCCTACGCAGAGGCTACCCTAGGGCCATCATTTGTCAAGCCTTTCAGAGAACTAAAATTGTACCCCTGAAAAACGCCCTCAACATCGTAGGAAGAAAAAAGACCAAACGCATACCTCTTATCCTTCCGTACCATCCGCACACACACCGTGTCATCAATATAGTCCGCAAGAACCTGTATATTCTACACGCTAATGACGAAACTAAACGTGTTTTCCTTCTTTTCCGTTGATTGCCTTCAAGAGACACACTAGCCTTCAGGATATTCTTGTGCACAGTCGCCTCTCTACTGACTCTTCGCCGTCGGGCACCATCCGATGTGGACGCGTTAACTACAAGACATGCCCCTTTGTGGACGGCTCCACAACCATTCAGTTCCATAGACAGACCTGGACAGTGAATGGGCAATTCTCCTGCGCCTCTCGCAATGTAATCAGGCTCTTCGTTGCAGTCATTGTGGAATGGCCTATACGGGAGAAACTGGTTTGCAACTCTCCAACAGATTTGGCCATCACAGGAGAGATATTGAAGACTGCGAAAGCAAGCCGGTGCCTTTGCATTTTAATGGATCAGGACATCGAGGAACCCATGACCTGAAAGTGTGTATTCTCATTTCATGTACCGACGGTGCTGAGTCTAGGAAGTCTATAGAGAACCGACTTTGTAGTAAGATTGGGCACAGTCAACCCTGATGGTATGAACATTTTTCATCACTTAGTATAATTTTCTCTGGAGGAACTCCCATAGTTGTGCACACGTTATCACTATCCCTGACCCTTCACCATCCTCTACCCTACCCCATCCGCCCCCCACCACCACCCCCCACGAAGATATCCCACCCTAACCCTGCCCTTCCCCCCCCCCAACCCTTCCTGTACCGGGAAAAGTTGGGTCCCTGTGGCAGTTCACACCCCGTGTGCTTATCTATGGTTCTCAATGGTAGGCATCTTTGCACACAGTTTTTACGTTCACCACTTACCGGAAGCAACTTTGCGCATGGTTTCTTACTACTACGGAATACACCCTATTTCGTCCCTAAGGAGAAAACACTTAAGACTTTATAGCTTCGAAAGCATCAGCTAGTGCTAATTGGCATTTCAGATAAGTCGTTTACCCTGTTCCCTTATTGCATCGATACATTTGTAATTTGTATAAATTTCGCACCTTTAGTGTAAATTTTGCCTCGATTGA
>JAXRKP010001147.1:40000-45000 GCA_037039925.1 Doris montereyensis | reverse complement strand
AGTGGCAAAACATTGTAACTCAAAGATACGATACATGAGCAGCCGTATTAACAGGAGTGTTGTTATACTAGTTGAATGTTTGCATCAGACATACATTTTTGCCAAACAAATGCTATATTGGAGCAAAGAAAGAAAATACTATTGTGAAAATAGTGTATTTCATTGAATAATATTAATAGGTCTATATTTCTTAATATTTCCTCTTAATATTCAACCATTTATGATAAAATGAATTCCTATAATGTCAGAAAATCGTTCTCAAGGAATCATTGCATGGACTTGAACCAAAAATGTCAACATCCAAATTACTTAAAAGTTAAAATCAAGACAAATTTCTGCTTAAACATTGCATCAGATCATGTTTCCTTGTGCTTTATGTGAGTACCATGTTTCTATGGGGAAATCTTCTTTTCGATCAAAATGCCTTCTCTTGAGGAGAAAGGCCATCGAGAGATGCACCATTTAAAGTATACTGAAGATACCCATCGGCTTCCGAGTTGAGTTAGAGTCGTGGGTTAATAAAGTTTAAATATTCTTTTCACAAGGCTAAAACCATGTTCCAAACCCAAGTAAAGTACAGACAGAGGGAAGATCTCAGATTATCCCATCCCTGGAGTATATATAACTCCATCCACATAAGAATTTTCTTTCATGTGGTTGAATTGCCCCATTCTTTCTAATAACATCAATTTAAGGGACTTAACTACCCAGGTCACCCCAAGCCACGACGATGACACAGTGAAATGTAATCACAATAACACAAGACGCCATAGTGAAATGTAATCACAATAACACAAGACGCCACAGTGAAATGTAATCACAATAACACAAGACGCCATAGTGAAATGTAATCTGAATAACACAAGACTTCACAGTGAAATGTAATCTTTAATAGCACAAGACTTCCATATTGAAATGTAATCACAATAACACAAGACCCATAGTGAAATGTAATCACAATAACACAAGACGCCATAGTGAAATGTAATCACAATAACACAAGACGCCATAGTGAAATGTAATCACAATAACACAAGACGCCACAGTGAAATGTAATCACAATAACACAAGACGCTCTCAGTGAAATGTAATCACAATAACACAAGACGCCATAGTGAAATGTAATCACAATAACACAAGACGCCACAGTGAAAATGTAATCACAATAACACAAGACGCCATAGTGAAATGTAATCACAATAACACAAGACGCCATTCACCATACCTCATTTATAACAATAACGACATAAAAATAGTTTTGCTTCAATATGTATTCCTATACGTGCATCAAACTTCATTATTGATAATTGATTTCTTTATAGCAGGCCCAGGGCGGGGGGGTCATTTTTAATTTTCATAATAATAAAATAAAAAAGGGATTAAAAGGAAGCATTCAACTTGTAACAGGAACATGGTATTTTAAACATTCACAATACAATCGGCATGGTTTTCGTGTACTCAAATTGCTTTTGAGCAGTTCTTTCCTGATGTCACCCCTCGTGTAATGTTCATCGATTTGGGGGAATGAGACAATAAATGAACTGCTTTCTTTCAACCTCAATTGCATGTGCTCTCGGTTCATATCTACTTCCTAGTTCTTTTTCTGCAACATTGGCATCGACCACCTTGCGTAGAGCTATTTGTACCATTTGTTTTTGACAAAGTCAAGTTCTCATCAGTTTGAGGAGACTGTAAGTCAAACTGAATTGGCAGCGTGACTATTTATTGTCTTTTGCTTCTTTTCTTTGCAACCAACAACTTTCGACAGAAAATCCCATTGACTTCTAGGTGTCCAAGTTCTCAAAACATATAGAATTTCTCAAGGCGTTTTTATCCTTGTAAACAAATGTTAACAGTTGAGTCGACAAGACTGTCCACAACTCCACCTCATACTTTTCGCCTCTTTTCATACGCCTTTACTTGTCTGATATGCAAGTCTTGTTCTTCTTTAAACATTTCTCTTTCAGTGAGTGGTTTCATTTCTTTTCAACCCAACAATTTTCTATTTGCCTGTGGTGAGTTCGGACGTTTTGAATAAACGCCTTGATGGGTGACGACATTGATGGATTATCATTAATCCTAATTTAAGAATTATGAATTGAAGAAATGTTGTACTGGACAGGAGAAAAGGCCCACATAAGCGCTCAACTACTCCCTGGCCAGCGTTTCCCATCCTCACGTTTGGCCGCCATCAAAGGGCCGTCACAAGCAATACTGACCAGAGGGACCAGTTTTTTTTACTCATTAGAAAAAATGCACAACTAATGTAATTGCTTATAAATGCAATTATCTTTGCTCTCGTTTGGACCTTATGTTGGCAACTCAAGTATTGGAAGTAGTAACAGATACAATACTTTGCCCTCTGTCAGGTAACAACTTTCATAAACTTAACTGCCAAATATTGTAACTCCATGATACTATATTTGAGCTGCCATTAACTCTACACTTTTAGATAGGTAATAATAATAATAATAATAATAATAATAATAATAATAAATAATAATAATAATAATAATAATAATAATAATAACAATAATAATAATAATAATAATAATAATAATAATAATAATAATCATAATGATGATGATGATGATGATGATGATAATGATAATAATGATAATAATAATAATAATAATAATCATAATTGATAATAATAATAATAATAATAACATATTGATAATAATAATAATAATAATAATAATAATAATAATAATAATAATAATAATAATAATAATAATAATAATAATAATAATAATAATAATAAATAATATAATAATAATAATAATAATAATAATAATAATAATAATAATAATAATAATAATAATAATAATAATAATAATAATAATAATAATAATAATAATAATAATAATAATAATAATAATAACAATGAAAATAATACTAATAATAATAATGATAATAATAATGATAATAATAATGATGATGATGATGATGATGATGATGATGATAATATTATCATTTTTTTAATAAGCTAATTATTTAACAGTACCAGTATTATTATTCCCAACGGATCTTTTCACATATGCAACCGCAGTTTTAAACCTTTTAACTCTTGTTTTGAGAGTCGCACTCAGTTATAAAAATAACAACACTGTGTTGTTTCACTCTTCCCAACCTCGAGGTCTGTTTCACTCTTGGAGATTCCTTTCAAGTCGTTCGAAATGGAAAAAAGGGCCTTAGTGCTTCTACATTTAGTTATTTTCTCTTCCAAGTTGCTTCTGTTCTCATTGACTATGACTTCTTTCAATTGATTAACACTGTCTTGGCAATCAGGGGTGAGTTTTGATTTTCTCTCCATCGTCTTTCATCAACACGCCAACATAGCTCAGCTGTTATCACTCTGTTTGTGAGCCATGGCGCCGATGGTCTCTCATTGACCGACCTTTCCCTGAGAGGTGCGTGCTTGTCTAAGGCATTTTTCAGAACAGCATTATAGAGTTCAGCTTGATCTACATCTTGCATGTCGCTCATATACAAAAGACTATACTGGATGGTTTGATTGAATGTATGAGTGTCTATGTCTTTAATATTTCTAGAGACAATCGATTTCAACTGAGTATATGATTTATTTATGCGTGTCAATGCAGAAGGTGATGACCACATGGTAAGACTTGAGTATTATGTCCTTGACTTCAACGTCCGGGATGGCAATTGGGTTACTTGTCACGACCCAGTCTAGCGTGTACCCAAGTGGGGTTTTTTTGGGTGAGTCGATGATTTGACGTACTTGGTGATTGGCTAGTAATGTCGTGATGTGTTCTGTGTTAGCGTCGTTTTGTCCGTCAAATTGGATATTTAAGTCGCCATGATGGACGAAGCGATTTGGCGCCGCTGTGACGTTGTCGAGGAGGTCAGCGTACTCTTCTGAAAACAATGTATGTCTTATTTTATTGAATGGGGAGGGAAAGGGGGTGATAAATACCCACAAAAGTTGTATTAAACGCGACCACTTTTAGAATTTCAAAAGAGCTGAAGGTGTGCGTCTGTTCCTTGAGTTTGATGGTACATATTGTTTTCCTTGTAAACAACGCAAATGTCCATCAATTGTAAATGACACGTCCGTGACGTTTCAGCCGACTGTGATGTTTGAAGCCACGGGGGCCACTCCTTGCATAATCACCTCATCGTTGTTATTTAAGGGCCACGTTTTCGTTATGAAAACGATATCAGGCCTCGTGTCTGCGATGAGGTCGTGGGCAAGTGTCATTTTATTTCTTAGCGATTGGCCATTGAATTACATGTACATCGCTCTTACTGGCTTATTGAGCGTTGTCTGTCTGTGTTTTGGTGCTTGGTTTGTGATTCTGGTTGTGTGTCCGTTTGTTGTGGGTTCACACGTACCAGGTTTATCTCGTCACGGAGCAGTTTGGGGCGTGAGGAGAAGGGGCGGTGGGGAGTGACTCACTGCATGTGCCGGCGTTTACGCTGACCAGCCCGTGTACCCCTCCTCGGGTGACAGACCACCACCCCTCGCCCAGTGTACCCCTCGGGTGACACACCAGCCCGTGTACTCCTCCTCGGGTGACACACCAGCCCGTGTACCCCTCCTCCGGGTGACACACCAGCCCGTGTACCCTCCTCGGGTGACACACCAGCCCGTGTACCCCTCCTCGGGTGACACACCAGCCCGTGTACCCCTCCTCGGGTGACACACCAGCCCGGGTGACACACCAGCCCGTGTACCCCTCCTCGGGTGACACACCAGCCCGTGTACCCCTCCACACCAGCCCGGGTGACCTCCTCCTCGGGTGACACACCAGCCCGTGTACCCCTCCTCGGGTGACACACCAGCCCGTGTACCCCTCCTCGGGTGACACACCAGCCCGTGTACCCCTCCTCGGGTGACACACCAGCCCGTGTACCCCTCCTCGGGTGACACACCAGCCCGTGTACCCCTCCTCGGGTGACACACCAGCCCGTACCCCTCCTCGGGTGACACCCCTCCTCGGGTGACACACCAGCCCGTGTACCCCTCCTCGGGT
>JAXRKP010001147.1:22500-35000 GCA_037039925.1 Doris montereyensis | reverse complement strand
GGAAGAGATGAAAGGGCAAATTGAGAGGAGAAAGGAAGAGGAAGACGAAAGGAAGAGATGAAAGGGCAAATTGAGAGGAGAAAGGAAGAGGAAGACGAAAGGAAGAGATGAAAGGGCAAATTGAGAGGAGAAAGGAAGAGAAGACGAAAGGAAGAGATGAAAGGGCAAATTGAGAGGAGAAAGGAAGAGGAAGACGAAAGGAAGAGATGAAAGGGCAAATTGAGAGGAGAAAGGAAGAGGAAGACGAAAGGAAGAGATGAAAGGGCAAATTGAGAGGAGAAAGAAGAGGAAGACGAAAGGAAGAGATGAAAGGGCAAATTGAGAGGAGAAAGGAAGAGGAAGACGAAAGGAAGAGATGAAAGGGCAAATTGAGAGGAGAAAGGAAGACGAAAAGGAAGAGATGAAAGAAATTGAGAAGACGAAAGGAATGAAAGAAATTGAAAGAAAGCAAAGGAAGAGATGAAAGGGCAAATTGAGAGGAGAAAGGAAAGGAAGAGGAAGACGAAAGAGATGAAAGGAAGCAAATTGAGAGGAGAAAGGAAGAGGAAGACGAAAGGAAGAGATGAAAGGGCAAATTGAGAGGAGAAAGGAAGAGGAAGACGAAAGGAAGAGATGAAAGGGCAAATTGAGAGGAGAAAGGAAGAGGAAGACGAAAGGAAGAGATGAAAGGGCAAATTGAGAGGAGAAAGGAAGACGAAAGGAAGAGATGAAAGGGCAAATTGAGAGAAGGAAGAGAAGAGATGAAAGAAGACGAAAGGAAGAGATGAAAGGGCAAATTGAGAGGAGAAAGGAAGAGGAAGACGAAAGGAAGAGATGAAAGGGCAAATTGAGAGGAGAAAGGAAGAGGAAGACGAAAAGGAAGAGATGAAAGGGTAAATTGAGAGGAGAAAGGAAGAGAAGACGAAAGGAAGAGATGAAAGGGCAAATTGAGAGGAGAAAGGAAGAGGAAGACGAAAGGAAGAGATGAAAGGGCAAATTGAGAGGAGAAAGGAAGAGGAAGACGAAAGGAAGAGATGAAAGGGCAAATTGAGAGGAGAAAGGAAGAGGAAGACGAAAGGAAGAGATGAAAGGGCAAATTGAGAGGAGAAAAGAGGAAGACGAAAAGGAAGAGATGAAAGGGCAAATTGAAAGGAAGAAGATGAAGACGAAAGGAAGAGATGAAAGGGCAAATTGAGAGGAGAAAGGAAGAGGAAGACGAAAGGAAGAGATGAAAGGGCAAATTGAGAGGAGAAAAGAGGAACGAAAGGAAGAGATGAGAAATTGAGAGGAGAAAGGAAGAGGAAGACGAAAGGAAGAGATGAAAGGGCAAATTGAGAGGAGAAAGGAAGAGGAAGACGAAAGGAAGAGATGAAATTGGAAGAAAAGAAGAAAGACGAAAGGAAGAGATGAAAGGGCAAATTGAGAGGAGAAAGGAAGAGGAAGACGAAAGGAAGAGATGAAAGGGCAAATTGAGAGGAGAAAGGAAGAGGAAGACGAAAGGAAGAGATGAAAGGGCAAATTGAGAGGAGAAAGGAAGAGGAAGACGAAAGGAAGAGATGAAAGGGCAAATTGAGAGGAGAAAGGAAGAGGAAGACGAAAGGAAGAGATGAAAGGGCAAATTGAGAGGAGAAAGGAAGAGGAAGACGAAAGGAAGAGATGAAAGGGCAAATTGAGAGGAGAAAGGAAGAGGAAGACGAAAGGAAGAGATGAAAGGGCAAATTGAGAGGAGAAAGGAAGAGGAAGACGAAAGGAAGAGATGAAAGGGTAAATTGAGAGGAGAAAGGAAGAGGAAGACGAAAGGAAGAGATGAAAGGGTAAATTGAGAGGAGAAAGGAAGAGGAAGACGAAAGGAAGAGATGAAAGGGTAAATTGAGAGGAGAAAGGAAGAAGACGAAAGGAAGAGGAAGACGAAAGGAAGAGATGAAAGGGCAAATTGAGAGGAGAAAGGAAGAGGAAGACGAAAGGAAGAGATGAAAGGGTAAATTGAGAGGAGAAAGGAAGAGGAAGACGAAAGGAAGAGATGAAAGGGTAAATTGAGAGGAGAAAGGAAGAGGAAAGACGAAAGGAAGAGATGAAAGGGCAAATTGAGAGGAGAAAGGAAGAGGAAGGGTAAATTGAGAGGAGAAAGGAAGAGGAAGACGAAAGGAAGAGATGAAAGGGCAAATTGAGAGGAGAAAGGAAGAGATGAAAGACAAATTGAGAAGGAAGAGATGAAAGGGTAAATTGAGAGGAGAAAGGAAGAGGAAGACGAAAGGAAGAGATGAAAGGGTGAGAGGAGAAAGGAAGAGGAAGACGAAAGGAAGAGATGAAAGGGTAAATTGAGAGGGAGAAAGACGAAAGGAAGAGATGAAAGGGCAAATTGAGAGGAGAAAGGAAGAGGAAGACGAAAGGAAGAGATGAAAGGGCAAATTGAGAGGAGAAAGGAAGAGGAAGACGAAAGGAAGAGATGAAAGGGTAAATTGAGAGGAGAAAGGAAGGAAGAGAAAGAAGACGAAAGGAAGAGATGAAAGGGCAAATTGAGAGGAGAAAGGAAGAGGAAGACGAAAGGAAGAGATGAAAGGGTAAATTGAGAGGAGAAAGGAAGAGGAAGACGAAAGGAAGAGATGAAAGGGCAAATTGAGAGGAGAAAGAAGAGGAAGACGAAAGGAAGAGATGAAAGGGTAAATTGAGAGGAGAAAGGAAGAGGAAGACGAAAGGAAGAGATGAAAGGGTAAATTGAGAGGAGAAAGAGAAGAGGAAGACGAAAGGAAGAGATGAAAGGGCAAATTGAGAGGAAAGAAAGGAAGAGATGAAAGGGCAAATTGAGAGGAGAAAGGAAGAGGAAGACGAAAGGAAGAGATGAAAGGGTAAATTGAGAGGAGAAAGGAAGAGATGAAGACGAAAATTGAGAAGAGATGAAGAAAATTGGAAGAGATGAAATTGAGAGAGAGAGAGGAAGAGGAAGACGAAAGGAAGAGATGAAAGGGTAAATTGAGAGGAGAGAGGAAGAGGAAGACGAAAGGAAGAGAGAAAGGGTAAATTGAGAGGAGAGAGGAAGAGGAAGACGAAAGGAAGAGATTGAGAGGAGAAAGGAAGAGGAAGACGAAAGGAAGAGAGGAAAGGGTAAAGGGAAAGAAGTAGGACGGTGGGCTGATTGGGAATTTTGAGGGTTTAGGTGGATGGTAGTTCTGGTGGGGGGAAGGGCAAATTTCGTTGATGGAACAGATGATGTAGATGTAAAAGATAGGAAGAGCAATATTAATCTTAATTAACAGGTGCCAAAGGATAATCGTTTCTTTTCAGCAGTGTAAACACACTTTGATAAACTTTCAATGTCCAACTTGAAGTGCCAGTGCGACTGATGGAGCGCCAGTTATGGTTGGGTAGTATCGTGGTTTTGCTTCATTCCTTAAGGTTAAGATTCCTGACGTGCAGTGCATCCATTGCGTTGGTCGCCTTGTTGGAAAACGCATCCATGCAGAACGTAGCGATTCATTAAGCATAAAGGATTAATAATAATAATAATAATAATAATAATAATAATAATAATAATAATAATAATAATAATAATAATAATAATAATAATAATAATAATAATAATAATAATAATAATAATAATAATAATAATAATAATAATAATAATAATAATAATAATAATAATAATAATAATAATAATAATATTAATAATAATAATAATAATAATAATAATAATAACAATAATAATAATATTAATAATAATAATAATAATAATAATAATAATAATAATAATAATAATAATAATAATAATAATAATAATAATAATAATAATAATAATAATAATATCAATCAATGAATTAAAGGCTAATGCAAATCACACAAAAAGCGATCGTTTGTTCAGACAACTGGCCCGAGACAGCGATGAGCAATTCGTGTATTTGTTTTTCTGCACACCAAGGTTCGATGGCTAATAAAAGGCGTGACCTGTTGTTTTTCTCAGCTCTACGAAGCAACTATCGAGTTCTTCTAACAAAGAAAAACAAAAACTCAACTTACGAGCAGCTGAAAAAATGAAAATGATGCGTTCTATCTAATGAGCATTGGCCTGAAATTCAACTAAACAAATCTTCAACGCCTATGAGAATATGACACATTAATCCATTAAATCAAAACCAATAATATCAACGTCCATCGACAACCTTCAAGTATTGTCGAAACAACATTCTACAACGGCAGTTAAGCCGATTCCCAGAGTTGAATTGAATCCAAACTGATATTTCAAATGAAGATTTGGAAACTTTCAGTCAATTGAAATTGGACATGCTACAACAATTCCAGGACATTTTGATATGAAATATTCCCAATTGGATGGTCGACCCGTTTGCTTCAAACCCAACAACAACGGATGTCGAAGGTCATTGGATGAGCTGTTGGAGTTGAAACATGGCCAACAGAGCAAAGTATACGGTGGGCTTTGACAACGGCGGGTGCCTGAGTTACTGGCAAACGAAACAAACGCCAGTTTCTTATCCAACGTAATGGAACAAGATTTCATTCAAAGTTAATTATTCCCTTTCCGATATTGTTCCTTGTTGAAACTGCATGCAAGAACGTCATTCATGCTGTCAACAATATTAATAATAAAACAAAGAGACAGCTCAAAAAGTTTTAAAAAATAATGATATTCGACTGTTCTTGTCATTGTCAAAGATTGAACATGACATTAACATTTAAACGCTAATCTCCCAAAATCAAGCACAAGGGTGTTTTGTTTTTCTGCACACCAAAGTATCCACACTCAGCTCAATCAGGCTTACAACAGTTTTACACAGTGATTTACCTTTGGGGGGGGGGATATATTCAACTAAAACAGAAAATATGTGAAACAATATATCAATAATAACCTGAGTACATTTGTTTTCTTTTTTTCTTTCCAAAACTGATTTTTAACATCAGTTCAGGATAAACCCAATAGAGTTGATTTACTGTTTAACATCAGTTCATGGTAAAACCCAACAAGCAAGGTAGTTAAGTTGATTTACTGTTTTACATCAGTTTATGGTAAACCTAATTGAGTTGATTTACTGTTTAACATCAGTTTATGGTAAACCTAATCAAAGAGTTGATTTTCGACTGTTTAACATCAGTTTATGGTAAACCTAATAGGGTGTTGATTTACTGTTTTACATCAGTTTATGGTAAACCTAATAGAGTTGATTTACTGTTTTACATCAGTTTAGGATAAACCTAATAGAGTTGATTTACTGTTTAACATCAGTTTATGGTAAACCTAATAGAGTTGATTTACTGTTTTACATCAGTTTATGGTAAACCCAATAGAGTTGATTTACTGTTTAACATCAGTTCATGGTAAACCCAATAGAGTTGATTTACTGTTTAACATCAGTTCATGGTAAACCTAATAGAGTTGATTTACTGTTTTACATCAGTTTATGGTAAACCTAATAGAGTTGATTTACTGTTTTACATCAGTTTATGGTAAACCTAATAGAGTTGATTTACTGTTTAACATCAGTTCATGGTAAACCCAATAGAGTTGATTTACTGTTTAACATCAGTTCATGGTAAACCCAATAGAGTTGATTTACTGTTTAACATCAGTTCATGGTAAACCCAATAGAGTTGATTTACTGTTTAACACCAGTTCATGGTAAACCCAATAGAGTTGATTTACTGTTTAACATCAGTTCATGGTAAACCTAATAGAGTTGATTTACTGTTTAACATCAGTTCATGGTACACCTAATAGAGTTGATTTACTGTTTAACACCAGTTCATGGTAAACCCAATAGAGTTGATTTACTGGGCAGTACGAACATTTGAAAACACAAAAGAACCAAAAGTGGGCAGAAGCTCAAAAACGAGTGACAACTGTTTCTCAACACCAACGCGGGAAAAGTGGTCCCGGATGTGATGAGAGAATGCAATAATAATAATCATAAATAATAATGATAATAATTGATAGAATTTGAATAGTGCATAAATCCAACATCATACGATGCTCTATGGGATTTACAATGTCAGGAAAAGATACGTATTATGTTATATAATAACATACATACATATGCACATGTACATACAAATTGAAATAGACAATAAAAAGAAAATTGCACAATGATTTCGAAGGCAAAAACGCAGTTTGAGTTTATGGTATGAGCCAAATACTGTGACTACCTGTATCATAACGTGATCTTTTTACGTTATCGATAAACGATAACAACAAGGCTGCAACAATGAAATACTCAAAATTTGCAGTGCTATGATATAATATAATGTAATATATACATGTATAAACACAGATTCACACCCACACACAGACACACACAGACACACAAAATACACTCGTAGTATGTAGAACTTCAATTTAAGCCCCATCTAAATATGAAATTTAGTTTGTTGAATGTGTAGGATAGATGATACATCACATATTTATAAATACTTGTAATTAAAATAGAAAAAAAGATTAATATATCTAGATCTGATTTCAAAATTCACAAAGTTTGATTAAAATGCTTTATGATTTATGAAATGTTGAGCAAGTAGAATGTATGATATACTATCATATATTCATAATACAATGTCTATAAATGGATTTGATTGAGATGATAGGATGTGACCTTGAGAATACTAGCGTCTTTGTTCAATATGCTTGTGAGACCAATTCAGGTGTAGATTGTGTGTTTTTAGTGTATTTTTTTGTTCTTTTAATGATCCTGTCAATTTTTTTCTTAGCGTTTGCTAAACATTTTCTTCCCCAAACTAAAAGACTGATATCAGAACATACTACTCTCAATCATAGCCCCGTAGAACAGAGTGATAAGAGTCATGTCATTTTTGAAGTGATTAAGCTTTCTTATAAAGTAATTCGTTTTATTTCTTCTAGTTAGTACAAATTTCACATGCTCTGTCCAACTTAGATTTTCATCTATGACGGTTCCCAAATATTTATATTTGAAAACCCTTTTCCGTTATTTCCCCTTCGATGGGTGATTGAGATAATGTGTTCCTATTCTTTCTTAAATCAACAACCATTTCTTTAGTTTGGTTGACATTCTTGCATAGGTGGTTATTGCCATACCACTCAACACACTTTCTCTATTTCAATTCTATAAAGTTTTGTCACTTTCATATCAAATCATCCCTAGTAGAGCTGTGTCGTCTGCGAATTTAGTTATTGGTGTTGATGTTTCGGAGCTTCTACAATCTTCCGCAAAGAAAGAAAAAGAACCGGGGAGAGGAGACAACCTTGAGAGGCCCCAGTAATAGTTATCATTATATTCCATTTTTTATCTCTTTAATTTGTCAAATTGCTGCCTGTTTGTTAAGAGAGTCTGGCACCCATGATATTACATGCCTGTTTACTTTGGATGCTAATACGTTCTGATTGAGAAGGCAGGGTTGTACAGTATGTTTTTGATGTTGGTAGATGTTTTTGGTGAATAAAAGGAAGGCACCATCTGCACTTTGCTTTGATTGGTAGGCAAATTGATAAATGGGTCTGGCAGTAGTGATAGAAGTCTTACGTGTGGTTTAGTTTTGTCAGAACTAATCTTTCAAAGCACTTCCCTGTTATTTAAGTTAAGGTTATTGAACGAAGGTCATTCATCGTGATACGTCTTTGGGTATGGGGACAGGTTTTCCAGATATTTGGGATACATGAGGTTGGAATAGACATATTAAAAATATGTGTATAAATCAGTCAAAGTTGATTTGCACAAGATTTTAGACCGTTTCCTTTCAGTTTCACATTATATGGACCAGACGCCTTTCTCTCATTCACATTCAAAAGCAGCTTTTTTACTTTATTCCTGTGAACACTATCTCTTAATTCTCTTCTTTGGATTCCAATAGAATATTTTAAGTTTGGTTATTTTCTTTCTTATCTATGTCAAAACGTGCATAAAATGTACTGATTTCATTTGTTTCAAAGTTGTTGTTTGTTTTGCTTTATACGCGTATTTAATCATGTTTTTCATTTGTTTCCACGTTTGTTGCATGTATTTAATCATGTTTTTCATTTGTTTCCACGTTTGTTGCATACCAATTTAAACAGTGTTTTTAGTTTTACTGTATATTCTTTTTTTTTGCCTTTTTTGTTTCTGCTTTTATTCATTTTTGTTTTATTTTAATTTCTCTTTTGTTTCCTTTGGCAAAAAAATATTTCTTCTTATTCAGCAATGTTTTTAGCCTTTTACTGACCAATTATTTGCGTTTAGGATAAATTACAATTTCTTTTTTATGACACGATATTCCTTCACAAATGTTTACGAGGTCAGTCACACAGTCTGTCAGTTCATTCAATGTTTAACAGATATCAACAAACGCACTCCCTGAACTACCCGCAGTTTCTCACAATACTCCTCATGCCGTATACTTACATTCAATTCCGTTTCTTTCTTTCCCTCAGCTTCATGTGATGGCAGGGGAGCAGATGCACCATATTCTGATCAGAGTTACACAGATGTGGGAAGGCAAATGACTTAAAGGCTTTCTTAACATAGCGATAAAATTGGTCAATAGCTGTTGCACGAGAATGAGGCGTTTAGCTCCTCCGACTGACAATCTGTCCCATGATGCATCGGTCGATCTCCCAGATCGGTAGGAACTCTTTTGCGTGGCTGTTTGTTTACTAGTTAAGTGCTATTCATTGTGTAGTGACACTTAGATACGTACGCGCTGACTTTAACACTTTAATGTTTTCTTTCTAAACACGTGAATCAACACATCAGACTACACTTATTTAGATATACATCATATAATTGTGGTAAAATAGTTGCTATGGCATCTTCGACATCCTATGCGTGTCATTTCATGATTTGTTTTCGCCAGTGCCAGCCAGGAGAGCAGAGCGCTAGATATACTTATTCGTACTTGTATTTTCACCCTTTTGAACTTTAGAAATCTAGATTGCTCAAGTCCGACTATCTTGTGTTGCCATAGAATCTAATTAATAATTAATTGAGATTTTTATATCACTCATATGTTGTCTAGATCTATATACATTAGGTTCTAGTTCTGGATGTAGATGTTATTCTGTCCAACGAACGAGTTGAAAAAAATAGGACACGAAAAAAAAGAAGAATCAATTTGAACTTGTAGTAAGGTTGAGACATTTAATAATTTGTTAGAGGATTTGAGAATTGAAAACAGACTTCACAACTATACTAAATTACAAATTAAGAAAATGAATCAAAATGTAAAACTGCAGGGACGTTTAGCCCGTTTCAGGTATTCCCGATTAGACCTCACGTAATTGGCTGTGGTAACACTTTTGCGTCGCCGCATTTCCTCAATGCAAAATCCTATAATACTTTCGCATAGAACATGAGGCTGTGCATCAATGTAACTCAGTGCAAACAAAGAATATTAATAATATATTAATCTTGTTAAGCACCAGTCAGTAAGTTATAAAAATATGAACACCTAAAATGTTATGTACTACTACTCTATCAATATCTAATTCTAGATTTCGTTCTTGTTGTTATCCTTACCGGTGGTCATCCTGCTCCTCCTGTTATTATTAACTGTAATCATCACCACAAATGTTAACATTATTAGAATGATTATTAACAAGAGTAGAAAGTATAGCAGTAGTTATACTACTTTTGTAATAACATTACTATTTGTGAATAATGACGTGAGATACTCACAATATTTTACTATAATGAAATAAGGACTTCAGGCTCCACACAAAAGAGTTACCACCGATCTGTTTCTGAAACAAGGGCAGATAATTCCGCCCGCTAAGCGCCCCATTGTTGTTGTAGACCGAGAGACTGGTCGAGTCGACAGTCACCACACCCTGTCTGTCTGGAGAGACTGGTCGAGTCGACAGTCACCACACCCTGTCTGTCTGGAGAGACTGGTCGAGTCGACAGTCACCACACCCTGTCTGTCTGGAGAGACTGGTCGAGTCGACAGTCACCACACCCTGTCTGTCTGGAGACTGGTCGAGTCGACAGTCACCACACCCTGTCTGTCTGGAGAGACTGGTCGAGTCGACAGTCACCACACCCTGTCTGTCTGGAGACTGGTCGAGTCGACCACCACACCTGTCTGTCTGGAGAGACTGGTCGAGTCGACAGTCACCACACCCTGTCTGTCTGGAGAGACTAGTCTGGAGACTGGTCTGAGTCGAGTCGACAGTCACCACACCCTGTCTGTCTGGAGAGACTGGTCGAGTCGACAGTCACCACACCCTGTCTGTCTGGAGAGACTAGTCGAGTCGACAGTCACCACACCCTGTCTGTCTGGAGATTTATACAGTTGCGGGTTGATGGTGTCGGTGAGTAGATTTTAGCTTAGCCGACATTTGCTGAAGGCGATAGACTATGTAGATTGTAAACAGTTTACGCTGACAAATTCCCCAAGGAGATAATAAGGACGAATTGTAGTAAGGACAACATTTCAATGTTTTCAGTACACAGTTGACCTTTGACACACATATTGGTAACGTGGCACCTGTTTACATTGACATCGAAGTCAAATGAAATCTGATTTTCAGATTATGAAATGCAACATAATATAATATATAAAATAAGCCTTGAAACACTTCATTTCATGACTGTGTCAGTCATCTAGTCAGTCAGTCAGTCAGTCAGTCAACCAGTCAGTCGGTCAGTCAGCCAGTCAGTAAGGCAGTCAGTCATTAAGTCAATCAGTCAGTCAGTCAGTCAGTCAGTCAGTCAGTCAGCCAGTCAGTCGGTCAGTCAGCCAGTCAGCCAGTCAGTCAGTATGGCAGGCAGTCATTAAGTCAATCAGTCAGTCAGTCAGGTAGTCAGTCAGTCAGCCAGTCAGTCGGTCAGTCAGTCAGTAAGGCAGTCAGTCAATCAGTCAGTCAGTGAAGCAGTCAGTTAGTCAGTCAGTCAGCCAGTCGGTCTGTCAATTATTCAGTCAGCCACCCAGTCAGCCAATCTGTCTGTCAATCTGTCTGTCAATTATTCAATCAGCCACCCAGTCAGCCAATCAGTCTGTCAATTATTCAGTCAGCCACCCAGTCAGCCAATCAGTCTGTCAATTATTCAGTCAGCCACCCAGTCAGCCAGACGGTCTGTCAATTATTCAGTCAGCCACCCAGTCAGCCAATCAGTCTGTCAATTATTCAGTCAGCCACCCAGTCAGCCAGACGGTCTGTCAATTATTCAATCAGCCACCCAGTCAGCCAATCAGTCTGTCAATTATTCAGTCAGCCACCCAGTCAGCCAGTCGGTCTGTCAATTATTCAGTCAGCCACCCAGTCAGCCAATCAGTCTGTCAATTATTCAGTCAGCCACCCAGTCAGCCAATCAGTCTGGACCTCCATTTCATTGTCCACCTAGATATACCTAGACCAGGAAGGAAAAATTTACTCGAAAAAAATTGAGAATTTTTCATCTGTCGACGGGGTTTGAACCCATGACCCATTGGTTGAGAGACCGACGCCTTACCTCTGGACTACCGATTCCCCATAGCTTAAAGACATTTCTGATCAATACTTTGAACTGCTGACAAGAGAGCAATATACATCTTGATAAGAGTGAAAGTATATTACTTTTCTTCGTGGATCTATTTTTAATCATCTGTAATATGTTTCAATTGTAAACAAAATGTACTATATGCTCTACACAATGAAAATATCATTTTTATCCCGTCTCACGTAAACCCCATATGTTGCAAGATTATAAAATTCATATTCAACATCTGAAAATTGTACACTTGTTTAAGCTCCAGATTAATAGGTAATTAGGGCAACTCATGAAAGATACAAATAATCATTATATTACTTTATAAAGAATGAAATCAATAATTGAATATTGATTCGGCTTTTTGTATTACCAATACGATGTTTGACATGAGAGAGAGAGAGAGAGAGAGAGAGAGAGAGAGAGAGAGAGAGAGAGAGAGAGAGAGAGAGAGAGAGAGAGAGAGAGAGAGAGAGAGAGAGAGAGAGAGAGAGAGAGAGAGAGAGAGAGAGAGAGAGAGAGAGAGAGAGAGAGAGAGAGAGAGAGAGAGAGAGAGAGAGAGAGAGAGAGAGAGAGAGAGAGAGAGAGAGAGAGAGAGAGAGAGAGAGCAGACAGACAGACATGTAGCCAGGCAGACAGAGACAGACAGGGACTGAGTCAGAGACAGAGACAGAGACAGAGACAGACTGAAAGAGAGACACAGAAATGTGTGTGTGTGTCTGTGTATGTGTGATTGATTAATTAATTAACTGATTGATTGATCTTTATTAAAAGAAAAACAATTAGGCCTTCGGCCTGTCTTATATCTAGCCCTTTATAACAAAACCATAGACTGTAACATAAGAATAACAACAGTTGAAATAAAAATAATAATAATAGTAATAATAACAATAATAATAGTAGCAATAATAATAATAACAATAATAACAATAATAATAGTAGCAATAATAATAATAACAATAATAACAATAATAATAATAATTATCATATTAATAATAATAATAATAATAATAATAATAATAATAATAATAATAATAATAATAATAATAATAATAATAATGATGATGATGATGATGATAATAATGATGATGATGATGATGATAC
>JAXRKP010001147.1:0-17500 GCA_037039925.1 Doris montereyensis | reverse complement strand
GCCTTTCATTCCCCCCATGTGTCTACTCTATCCTTAAACCAAAACCAAAACTAGCCTTTCATTCCCTATGTGTCTACTCTATCCTTAAAAACCAAAACCAACTAGCCTTTCATTCCCCATGTGTCTACTCTATCCTTAAACCAAAACCAAAAAAACCACTAGCCTTTCATTCCCCATGTGTCTACTCTATCCTTAAAAAAACCAAAACCAAAACCACTAGCCTTTCATTCCCCATGTGTCTACTCTATCCTTAAATCAAAACCAAAACCACTAGCCTTTCATTCCCCTGTGTGTCTACTCTATCCTTAAACCAAAAACCAAAACCACTAGCCTTTCATTCCCCTGTGTGTCTACTCTATCCTTAAATCAAAACAAAACCACTAGCCTTTCATTCCCCTGTGTGTCTACTCTATCCTTAAACCAAAACCAAAACCACTAGCCTTTCATTCCCCATGTGTCTACTCTATCCTTAAACCAAAACCAAAACCAAAACCACTAGCCTTTCATTCCCCATGTGTCTACTCTATCCTTAAAAAGCCAAAACCAAAACCACTAGCCTTTCATTCCCCCCCCATGTCTACTCTATCCTTAAACCAAAACCAAAACCAAAACCACTAGCCTTTCATTCCCCTGTGTGTCTACTCTATCCTTAAACCAAAACCAAATTCCCCATGTGTTCCAAAACCACTAGCCTTTCATTCCCCCATGTGTCTACTCTATCCTTAAACCAAAACCAAAACCAAAAACTAGCCTTTCATTCCCCATGTGTGTCTACTCTATCCCCCATATGTCACTTAAACCAAAACCAAAACCAAAACCACTAGCCTTTCATTCCCCATGTGTCTACTCTATCCTTAAACCAAAACCAAAACCAAAACAACCAAAACCACTAGCCTTTCATTCCCCATGTGTCTACTCTATCCTTAAACCAAAACCAAAACTAGCCTTTCATTCCAAAACCAAAAAAAACCACTAGCCTTTCATTCCCCATGTGTCTACTCTATCCTTAAACCAAAACCAAAACCACTAGCCTTTCATTCCCCATGTGTCTACTCTATCCTTAAACCAAAACCAAAACCACTAGCCTTTCATTCCCCATGTGTCTACTCTATCCTTAAAAAACCAAAACCACTAGCCTTTCATTCCCATGTGTCTACTCTATCCTTAAACCAAAACCACTAGCCTTTCATTCCCCCATGTGTCTACTCTATCCTTAAACCAAAACCAAAACCACTAGCCTTTCATTCCCCATGTGTCTACTCTATCCTTAAACCAAAACCACTAGCCTTTCATTCCCCTGTGTGTCTACTCTCTATCCTTAAACCAAAACCACTAGCCTTTCATTCCCCTGTGTGTCTACTCTATCCTTAAACCAAAACCAAAACCAAAACCACTAGCCTTTCATTCCCCTGTGTGTCTACTCTATCCTTAAAACCAAAACCACTAGCCTTTCATTCCCCATAAAACCAAAACCACTAGCCTTTCATTCCCCATGTGTCTACTCTATCCTTAAACCAAAACCACTAGCCTTTCATTCCCCATGTGTCTACTCTATCCTTAAACCAAAACCCACTAGCCTTTCATTCCCCATGTGTCTACTCTATCCTTAAACCAAAACCACTAGCCTTTCATTCCCCATGTGTCTACTCTATCCTTAAACCAAAACCACTAGCCTTTCATTCCCCATATGTCTACTCTATCCTTAAACCAAAACCAAAACAACTAGCCTTTCATTCCCCATTTGTCTACTCTATCCTTAAACCAAAACCACTAGCCTTTCATTCCCCATATGTCTACTCTATCCTTAAACCAAAACCAAATTCCCATGTGTCTACTCTATCCTTAAACCAAAACCACTAGCCTTTCATTCCCCATGTGTCTACTCTATCCTTAAACCAAAACCACTAGCCTTTCATTCCCCCATATGTCTACTCTATCCTTAAACCAAAACCACTAGCCTTTCATTCCCCATGTGTCTACTCTATCCTTAAACCAAAACCACTAGCCTTTCATTCCCCATGTGTCTACTCTATCCTTAAACCAAAACCACTAGCCTTTCATTCCCCTGTGTCTACTCTATCCTTAAATCAAAACCACTAGCCTTTCATTCCCCATGTGTCTACTCTATCCTTAAACCAAAACCAAAACAACTAGCCTTTCATTCCCCATGTGTCTACTCTATCCTTAAACCAAAACCACTAGCCTTTCATTCCCCATGTGTCTACTCTATCCTTAAATCAAAACCACTAGCCTTTCATTCCCCATGTGTCTACTCTATCCTTAAACCAAAACCAAAACCACTAGCCTTTCATTCCCCATGTGTCTACTCTATCCTTAAACCAAAACCAAAAACCACTAGCCTCTATCCTTAAACCAAAACCACTTCCCCCATGTGTCTACTCTATCCTTAAACCAAAACCACTAGCCTTTCATTCCCCATGTGTCTACTCTATCCTTAAACCAAAACCACTAGCCTTTCATTCCCCATGTGTCTACTCTATCCTTAAACCAAAACCACTAGCCTTTCATTCCCCATGTGTCTACTCTATCCTTAAACCAAAACCAAAACCCAAACCAAAACCAAAACCACTAGCCTTTCATTCCCCATGTGTCTACTCTATCCTTAAACCAAAACCACTAGCCTTTCATTCCCCATGTGTCTACTCTATCCTTAAACCAAAACCAAAACTAGCCTTTCATTCCCATGTGTCTAGTCATCCTAAACCAAACCACTAGCCTTTCATTCCCCCATGTGTCTACTCTATCCTTAAACCAAAAAACCAAACCACTAGCCTTTCATTCCCCATGTGTCTACTCTATCCTTAAACCAAAACCACTAACCTTTCATTCCCCATGTGTCTACTCTATCAAACAAAACCACTAAACCACTAGCCTTTCATTCCCCATGTGTCTACTCTATCCTTAAACCAAAACCACTAGCCTTTCATTCCCCATGTGTCTACTCTATCCTTAACCAAACCAAAACCACTAGCCTTTCATTCCCCATGTGTCTACTCTATCCTTAAACCAAAACCACTAGCCTTTCCCCATTTCCCCCTTAAATCAAACCACTAGCCTTTCATTCCCCATGTGTCTCTATCCTTAAACCAAAACCACTATTCCTTTCATTCCCCTAGCCTGTGTCTACTCTATCCTTAAACCAAAAACCACTAGCCTTTCATTCCCCATGTGTCTACTCTATCCTTAAACCAAAACCAAAACCAAAACAACTAGCCTTTCATTCCCCATGTGTCTACTCTATCCTTAAACCAAAACCAAAACCACTAGCCTTTCATTCCCCATGTGTCTACTCTATCCTTAAATCAAAACCACTAGCCTTTCATTCCCCATGTGTCTACTCTATCCTTAAACCAAAACCACTAGCCTTTCATTCCCCATGTTATCTTACCAAAGTGTACCAAAAACCAAATGTGTCTACTCAAAACCAAAACCAAAACCAAAACCACTAGCCTTTCATTCCCCATGTATCTACTCTATCCTTAAACCAAAACCACTAGTGTCCTTTCCTTATTCCCCCATGTGTCTACTCTATCCTTAAACCAAAACCACTAGCCTTTCATTCCCCCCATGTGTCTACTCTATCCTTAAACCAAAACCACCACTAGCCTTTTCATTCCCTATCTGTTTCATTCCCCCATGTCTACTCCTAAACCAAAACCAAAAACCACTCCTTTCATTCCCCATGTGTCTACTCTATCCTTAAACCAAAACCAAAACCACTAGCCTTTCATTCCCCATGTGTCTAGTCTATCCTTAAACCAAAACCACTAAACTACTCTATCCTTAAACCAAAACTAGCCTTTCATTCCCCATGTGTCTACTCTATCCTTAAACCAAAACCACTAGCCTTTCATTCCCCTGTGTGTCTACTCTATCCTTAAACCAAAACCACTAAACCAAAACCAAAACTAGCCTTTCATTCCCCATGTGTCTACTCTATCCTTAAACAAAAACCAAAACCACTAGCCTTTCATTCCCCATGTGTCTACTCTATCCTTAAACCAAAACCAAAACCAAATTCCCCTGTGTCTACTACTCTATCCTTAAACCAAAACCAAAACCAAACTAGCCTTTCATTCCCCATGTGTCTACTCTATCCTTAAACTAAAACCACTAGCCTTTCATTCCCCATTTGTCTACTCTATCCTTAAACCAAAACCAAAACCAAAACCACTAGCCTTTCATTCCCCATGTGTCTACTCTATCCTTAAACCAAAACCAAAACCAAAATGTATCTACCATCCTAAACCAAACCACTAAACCTAGCCTTTCATTCCCCATGTGTTTCTCTCTCTATCCTTAAACCAAAACCAAAACCAAAACCACTAGCCTTTCATTCCCCCATGTGTCTACTCTATCCTTAAACCAAAAACCACTAGCCTTTCATTCCCCATGTGTCTACTCTATCCTTAAACCAAAACCACTAGCCTTTCATTCCCCATGTGTCTACTCTATCCTTAAACCAAAACCAAACCACCACTAGCCTTTCATTCCCCATGTGTCTACTCTATCCTTAAACCAAAACCAAAACCACTAGCCTTTCATTCCCCATGTGTCTACTCTATCCTTAAACCAAAAAAACCACTAGCCTTTCATTCCCCATGTGTCTACTCTATCCTTAAACCAAAACCACTAGCCTTTCATTCCCCATGTGTCTACTCTATCCTTAAATCAAAACCACTAGCCTTTCATTCCCCACCAAAACCAAAACCACTAGCCTTTCATTCCCCATGTGTCTACTCTATCCTTAAACCAAAAAACCAAAACCACTAGCCTTTCATTCCCCCATGTGTCTACTCTATCCTTAAACCAAAACCACTAGCCTTTCATTCCCCATGTTCCCCATGTCTACTCTATCCTTAAACCAAAACCACTAGCCTTTCATTCCCCATGTGTCTACTCTATCCTTAAACCAAAACCACTAGCCTTTCATTCCCCATGTGTCTACTCTATCCTTAAACCAAAACCAAAACCACTAGCCTTTCATTCCCCATGTGTCTACTCTATCCTTAAACCAAAACCACTAGCCTTTCATTCCCCCATGTGTCTACTCTATCCTTAAACCAAACCACTAGCATTCCCACTACTCTACCCTTAAACCAAACCACTAGCCTTTCATTCCCCATGTGTCTACTCTATCCTTAAACCAAAACCAAAACCACTAGCTCATTCCCCATGTGTCTACTCTATCCTTAAACCAAAAAACCAAAACCACTAGCCTTTCATTCCCCATGTCTACTCTATCCTTAAACCAAAACCACTAGCCTTTCATTCCCCATGTGTCTTCATTCCCCATGTTTCATTCCCCATGTGTCTACTCTATCCTTAAACCAAAACCACTAGCCTTTCATTCCCCATGTGTCTACTCTATCCTTAAACCAAAACCACTAGCCTTTCATTCCCCATGTGTCTACTCTATCCTTAAACCAAAACCACTAGCCTTTCATTCCCCATGTGTCTACTCTATCCTTAAACCAAATTCTAAAAACCACTAGCCTTTCATTCCCCATGTGTCTACTCTATCCTTAAACCAAAACCAAAACCACTAGCCTTTCATTCCCCATGTGTCTACTCTATCCTTAAACCAAAAACCAAAACCAAAACCACTAGCCTTTCATTCCCCATGTGTCTACTCTATCCTTAAACCAAAACCAAAACCACTAGCCTTTCATTCCCCATGTGTCTACTCTTAAACCAAAACCACTCCTTTTCATTCCCCAAACTCTATCCTTAAACCAAAACCACTAGCCTTTCATTCCCCATGTGTCTACTCTATCCTTAAACCAAAACCACTAGCCCCTTTCATTCCCCATGTTTCATTCCCCTGTGTCTACTCTATCCTTAAAAAACCAAAACCACTAGCCTTTCATTCCCCATGTGTGTCTACTCTATCCTTAAACCAAAACCACTAGCCTTTCATTCCCCATGTGTCTACTCTATCCTTAAACCAAAACCACTAGCCTTTCAAAACCCACTAGCCTTTCATTCCCCATGTGTCTACTCTATCTTTAAACCAAAACCACTAGCCTTTCATTCCCCATGTGTCTACTCTATCCTTAAACCAAAACCACTAGCTTTCTTCCCCATCATTCCCCATGTGTGTCTACTCTATCCTTAAACCAAAACCACTAGCCTTTCATTCCCCTGTGTGTCTACTCTATCCTTAAACCAAAACCACTAGCCTTTCATTCCCCATGTGTCTACTCTATCCTTAAACCAAAACCACCAGCCTTTCATTCCCCCATGTGTCTACTCTATCCTTAAACCAAAACCAAACCACTAGCCTTTCATTCCCCATGTGTCTCTCTATCTCTATCATTCCCCTGTGTGTCTACTCTATCCTTAAACCAAAACCACTAGCCTTTCATTCCCCATGTGTCTACTCTATCCTTAAACCAAAACCAAAACTAGCCTTTCATTCCCCTGTGTGTCTACTCATCCTTAAACCAAAACTAGCCTTTCATTCCCCATGTGTCTACTCTATCCTTAAACCAAAACCAAAACCACTAGCCTTTCATTCCCCATGTGTGTCTACTCTATCCTTAAACCAAAACCACTAGCCTTTCATTCCCCATGTGTCTACTCTATCCTTAAACCAAAACCAAAACTAGCCTTTCATTCCCCATGTGTCTACTCTATCCTTAAACCAAAACCAAAACCACTAGCCTTTCATTCCCCATGTGTGTCTACTCTATCCTTAAACCAAAACCAAAACCACTAGCCTTTCATTCCCCATGTGTCTACTCTATCCTAAACCAAAACCAAAACCACTAGCCTTTCATTCACCATGTGTCTCTCTATCCTTAAACCAAAAAAACCAAAACCACTAGCCTTTCATTCCCCATGTGTCTACTCTATCCTTAAACCAAAACCAAAACCACTAGCCTTTCATTCCCCATGTGTCTACTCTATCCTTAAACCAAAACCAAAACCACTAGCCTTTCATTCCCCCATGTGTCTACTCTATCCTTAAAACCAAAACCAAAACCACTAGCCTTTCATTCCCCCATGTGTCTACTCTATCCTTAAACCAAAACCAAAACCACTAGCCTTTCATTCCCCATGTGTCTACTCTATCCTTAAACCAAAACCAAAACCACTAGCCTTTCATTCCCCATGTGTCTACTCTATCCTTAAACCAAAACCAAAACCACTAGCCTTTCATTCCCCATGTGTCTACTCTATCCTTAAACCAAAACCACTCCTTTCCCCAAACCAAAACCAAAACCACTAGCCTTTCATTCCCCATGTGTCTACTCTATCCTTAAACCAAAACCAAAACCACCTAGCCTTTCATTCCCCATGTGTCTACTCTATCCTTAAACCAAAACCAAAACCACTAGCCTTTCATTCCCTGTGTGTCTACTCTATCCTTAAACCAAAACCAAAACCACTAGCCTTTCATTCCCATGTGTCTACTCTATCCTTAAACCAAAACCCACTAGCCTTTCATTCCCCATGTGTCTACTCTATCCTTAAACCAAAACCAAAACCACTAGCCTTTCATTCCCCTGTGTGTCTACTCTATCCTTAAACCAAAACCACTAGCCTTTCATTCCCCTGTGTCTACTCTATCCTTAAACCAAAACCACTAGCCTTTCATTCCCCATGTGTCTACTCTATCTTTAAACCAAAACCACTAGCCTTTCATTCCCCATGTGTCTACTCTATCCTTAAACCAAAACCACTAGTCTTTCATTCCCCTGTGTGTCTACTCTATCCTTAAACCAAAACCAAAAACCACTAGCCTTTCATTCATGTGTCTGCTCATCCTTAAACCAAAACCACTATTTCATTCCCCATGTGTCTACTCTATCCTTAAATCAAAACCACTAATTCCCCATGTGTCTACTCTATCCTTAAACCAAAAAACCACTAGCCTTTCATTCCCCATGTGTGTCTACTCTATCCTTAAGCCAAAACCACTCCTTATTCCCCATGTGTCTACTCTATCCTTAAACCAAAACCACTAGCCTTTCATTCCCCATGTGTGTCTACTCTATCCTTAAACCAAAACCACTAGCCTTTCATTCCCCATGTGTCTATTCTATCCTTAAACCAAAACCACTAGCCTTTCATTCACCATGTGTCTACTCTATCTTTTAAAACCAAAACCACTAGCCTTTCATTCCCCATGTGTCTACTCTATGCTTAAACCAAAACCAAAACCAAAACCACTAGCCTTTCATTCCCCCATGTGTCTACTCTATCCTTAAACCAAAACCACTAGCCTTTCATTCCCATGTGTCTACTCTATCCTTAAACCAAAACCAAAAACCACTAGCCTTTCATTCCCCATGTGTCTACTCTATCCTTAAACCAAAACCAAAACCAAAACCACTAGCCTTTCATTCCCCATGTGTCTACTCTATCCTTAAACCAAAACCAAAACCACCTTTCATTCCCCATGTGTCTACTCTCTATCCTTAAACCAAGCCTTTCATTCCCCATGTGTCTACTCTATCCTTAAACCAAAACCAAAACCTTTCATTTTCCCAAGCCTTTATCTACTCTGTCAACCAAACCAAAAACACTAGCCTTTCCTTCCCCATGTATCTATCCACATCCTAAACCAAAACCACTAGCCTTTCATTCCCCATGTATCTACTCTATCCCAGCCAAACCAAAAACACTAGCCTTTCATTCCCCATGTATCTAGTCTATCCCATAAACCAAAAACACTAGCCTTTCATTCCCCATGTATCTACTCTATCCTTAAGCCAAACCACTAGCCTTTCATTCCCCATGTATCCAAAAACCACTAGCCTTTCATTCCCCATGTGTCTAGTCTATCCTTAAACCAAAACCACCTAGCCTTTTCATTCCCCGTATGTCCCTACTCTATCCTAAACCAAAACCACTAACCTTTTCATTTCCCATGTATCTACTCTATCCTTAAACCAAAACCACTAGTCTTTCATTCCCCATGTGTCTCTATCTCTATCCCCTGTATCCCAAAACCAAAACCACTAGCCTTTTCTTTCCCCTGTGTCTACTCTATCAAAAACTAAAACCACTAGCCTTTTCTTTCCCTGTGTGTCTACTCTATCCTTAAACCAAAACAACTAGTCTTTCTTTTTCCCCTGTGTTTCTACTCTATCCTTAACTAAAAAACCACTAGCCTTTCATTCCCCTATGTGTCTACTCTATCCTTAAACCAAAACCACTAGTCTTTTCTTTCCCTGTGTGTCTACTCTATCCTTAAACCAAAACTCACTAGCTTTTCTTTCCCCTTTTATGTCCTAAACTCTATCCCATTAAATCAAAACAACTAGCCTTTCATTCCCCTGTGTCTACTCTATCCTTAAAATCAAAACCACCTAGTCTTTCAGTCCCCATGTGTACTCTATCCTTAAAACCAAAACCACTAACCTTTCAGTCCCATGTGTCTCTATCCTTAAACCAAAACCAAAACCACTAGCCTTTCATTCCCCATTTTGTCTACTCCGATCCTTAAACCCGAAACCTAGCCTTTCATTCCCCTATGTCTCTATCCTTAAACCAAAACCACTGGCAACTCATTCCCCATGTGTCTACTCTATCCTTAAATCAAAACAAACCACTAGTCTTTCATTCCCCTGTGTATCTACTCTATCCTTAAGAAAACCAAAACCACTAGCCTTTCATTCACCGTATTATACTCTATCCTTAAACCAAACCAAAACCACTAGACCTTTCTCATTCCCCATGTGTCTACTCTATCCTTAAACCAAAACCAAAACCACTAGCCTTTCCTTCCACATGTGTCTACTCTATCCTTAAACCAAAACCACTACTAGCCTTTCATTCCCCATGTGTCTACTCTATCCTTAAGCAAAGCCAAAACCACTAGCCTTTCATTCCCCTGTGTGTCTACTCTATCCTTAAGCAAAACCAAAACCACTAACCTTTCATTCCCCCATGTGTCTATCCTTAAACCAAAGCCAAAACCACTATTTTCATTCCCTGTGTCTACTCTATCCTTAAACCAAAACCAAAACCATAGTCTTTCATTCCCCATGTGTCTACTCTATCCTTAAACCAAAACCAAAACCACTAGCCTTTCATTCCACATATGTCTACTCTCCTTAAACCAAAACCAAAACCACTAGCCTTTCATTCCCCATTGTCTACTCTATCAACAAACAAAACAAAACCACTAGCCTTTCATTCCCCCATGTGTCTACTCTATCCTTAAACCAAAACCCACTAGCCTTTCATTCCCCATATCTCTCTCTGTCAACCAAACCAAAATCAAAACCACTAGTCTTTCATTCCCCATGTGTCTACTCTATCCTTAAGCCAAAACCAAACCTTAAATAGAAACCACTAGCCTTTCATTCCCCATGTGTCTACTCTATCAACTTAAACTCAAACCAAAACCATAGCCTTTCATTCCCCCATTATCTACTCTATCCTTAAACCAAAACCAAAACCAATTTCCTGTATGCCTTTCATTCCCCCCACTAGCCTTTCATTCCCCATCCTTAAACCAAAACCAAAAGCCACTAAGCCTTTCATTCCCCAGCAAT
The DNA here is from genome assembly GCA_037039925.1 of Doris montereyensis. Classification (NCBI taxonomy): domain Eukaryota; kingdom Metazoa; phylum Mollusca; class Gastropoda; order Nudibranchia; family Dorididae; genus Doris; species Doris montereyensis. Next base: position 6,968 of record JAXRKP010001147.1, on the reverse strand, counting down.
CTCTATCCTTAAACCAAAATCAAAACCACTATTTCATTCCCCATGTGTCTACTCTATCCTAAAACCAAAACCACTGGCCTTTCATTCCCCATATGTCTACTCTATCCTTAAACCAAAACCAAAACCACTAGCCTTTCATTTCCCATGTGTCTACTCTATCCTTAAAACCAAAACCACTAATCTTCATTCCCCATGTGTCTACTCTATCCTTAAGCAAAACCACTTTTCATTCCCCTATGTCTACTCTATCCTTAAACCCAAAACCACTAGCCTTTCATTCCCCATGTGTCTACTCTATCCTTAAACCAAAACCACTAGCCTTTCATTCCCCATGTGTCTACTCTATCCTTAAACCAAAACCACTAGCCTTTCATTCCCCATATGTCTACTCTATCCTTAAACCAAAAAACCAAAACCACTAGCCTTTCATTCCCCATGTGTCTACTCTATCCTTAAACCAAAACCAAAACCACTAGCCTTTCATTCCCCATGTGTCTACTCTATCCTTAAACCAAAACCACTAGCCTTTCATTCCCCATATGTCTACTCTATCAACCAAGCAAAAGCCAAAACCCACTAACCTTTCATTCCCCTGTGTCTACTCCTATCCTTAAAAAACCAAAACCACTAGCCTTTCATTCCCCCATGTGTCTACTCTATCCTTAAACCAAAACCAAAACCACTAGCCTTTCATTCCCCATATGTGTCTCTATCAGCAAACAAAACCCTAACCACTAGCCTTTCATTCCCCATGTGTCTACTCTATCCTTAAACAAAAAAACCAAAACCACTAGCCTTTCATTCCCCCATGTGTCTACTCTATCCTTAAACCAAGCAAAACCACTAGCTTTCATTCCCCTGTATGTCTACTCTATCCTTAAACCAAAACCAAAACCACTAGCCTTTCATTCCCCTGTGTGTCTCTCTATCTTAAGCAAAACCAAAACCACTGGCCTTTCATTCCCCCATGTGTCTACTCTATCCTTAAACCAAAACCAAAACCACTTTTCCATTTTCCATGTGTCTACTCTATCATAAACCAAAACAAAACCATAACCTTTCATTCCCATGTGTCTACTCTCTATCCTTAAACCAAAACCATAGCCTTTCATTCCCCATATGTCTACTCTATCCTTAAACCAAAACCACCACTAGCCTTTCATTCCTGTATGTCTACTCTATCCTAAACCAAAACCAAAACCACTAGCCTTTCATTCCCCATGTGTCTACTCCTATCCTTAAGCAAACCAAAACCACTAGCCCCTTTCATTCCCCTGTGTGTCTACTCTATCCTTAAGCAAAAAACCACTAGCCTTTCATTCCCCATGTATGTCTACTCTATCAACAAACCAAAACCAAAACCACTAGCCCATTTCCCCATTCCCCTGTAGTGTCTACTCTATCCTTAAACCAAAACCAAAACCACTAGCTTTCATTCCACATTTTCCCCAGCAAACCAAAACCATGTTTCCACATGTGTCACTCTATCCTTAAACCAAGCAAAACCACTAGCCTTTCCATTTTCCCCATGTGTCTACTCTATCCTTAAACCAAAACCAAAACCACTAGCCTTTCATTCCCCATGTCTCTCTATCCTTAAGCAAACCAAAACCACTAGCCTTTCATTTCCCCATATGTCCTACTCTATCCTAAAAAAACCAAAACCATAACCTTTCATTCCCCTGTGTGTCTACTCTATCCTTAAAAAAACCAAAACCACTAGCCTTTCATTCCCCCATGTGTCTCTCTATCCTTAAACCAAAACCACTAGCCTTTCATTCCCCTGTGTGTCTACTCTATCCTTAAAACCAAAACCACTAGCCTTTCATTCACTGTGTGTCTACTCTATCCTTAAATAAAAACCAAAACCACTAGCCTTTCATTCCCCTGTGTGTCTACTCTATCCTTAAACCAAAACCACTAGCCTTTCATTCCACATGTGTCTACTCTATCCTTAAACCAAAACCAAAACCACTAGCCTTTCATTCCCCATGTGTCTCTATCCTTAAACCATCCTTTCATTCAACCAAAACCAAAAAACCACTAGCCTTTCGTTTAATGTGTCTCCTATCCTTAAACAAAAACCAAAACCACTAGCCTTTCATTCCCCCATGTGTCTTCTCTATCCTTAAGCCAAAACCAAAAAAACCACTAGCCTTTCATTCCCCTATGTATCTACTCAATCCTTAAACAAAATATTAAAACCACTAGCCTTTCATTCCCCCATGTGTCTACTCTATCCAAAACCAAAAAACCCACTATTCCCCCATGTATACCTCTATCATTCTTTCCCCATGTGTCTACTCTATCCTTAAACCAAAACCACTAGCCTTTCATTCCCCTGTGTGTCTACTCTATCCTTAAACCAAAACCAAAACCACCTAGCCTTTCATTCCCCATGTGTCTACTCTATCTTTTGACAAAAACCACTAGCCTTTCGTGCACATGTGTCTAGTCTATCCTTAAGCAAAACGACCTAGCCTTTCATTTATGTCTACTCTATCCTTAAGCAAAACCACTAGCCTTTCATTCCCCCATATGTCTATATCCTTAAGCCAAAACCACTAGCCTTTCATTCCCCATATGTCTACTCTATCCTTAAACCAAAACCACTAGCCTTTCATTCCACATGTGTCTGCTCTGTCCCAAAACCAAAACCACTAGCCTTTCATTCCCCTGTGTGTCTACTCTATCCTTAAGCAAAAAAACCAAAACCACCCCATAGTCCTCTTCATTCCCCCATGCCTTTCATTCCCCATGTCTACTCTATCCTTGAAAAAACCAAAACCACTAGCCTTTCATTCCCCATATGTCTACTCTATCTTTAAAACCAAAACCACTAGCCTTTCATTCCCCCATGTGTCTACTCTATCCTTAAACCAAAACCACCTAGCCTTTCATTCCCCATGTGTCTACTCTATCCTTAAACTAAAACCAAAAGCCTTTCATTTCCCTGTGTGTCTATCTCTATCCTTTAAAGCCAAAACCACTAGCCTTTCATTCCCCCATATGTCTACTCTATCCATAAACCAAAACCACTAGCCTTTCATTCCCCCATGTGTCTACTCTATCCTTAAACCAAAACCAAGCCTTTCATTCCCCTGTGTGTAAAACCCAATCAACCTTTCATTCCCTGTGTCTACTCTATCCATAAACCAAAACCACTAGCCTTTCATTCCCCATGTGTCTACTCTATCCATAAACCAAAACCACTAGCCTTTCATTCCCCATGTGTCTACTCATCCATAAACCAAAACCACTAGCCTTTCATTCCCCATGTGTCTACTCTATCCTTAAACCAAAACCACTAGCCTTTCATTCCCCATGTGTCTACTCTATCCTTAAACCAAAACCAAAACCACTAGCCTTTCATTCCCCATGTGTCTACTCTATCCTTAAAAAACCAAAACCACTAGCCTTTCTTCCCCATGTGTCTACTCTATCCTTAAACCAAAACCACTAGCCTTTCATTCCCCATGTGTCTACTCTATCCTTAAATCAAAACCAAAACCACCTAGCCTTTCATTCCCCATGTATCTACTCTATCCTTAAACCAAAACCAAAACCACTAGCCTTTCATTCCCCTGTGTCTACTCTATCCTTAAATCAAAACCAAAGCTAGCCTTTCATTCCCATGTGTCTACTCTATCTTTAAACTAAAACCACTAGCCTTTCATTCCCCATGTGTCTACTCTATCCTTAAGCAAAACCACTAGCCTTTCATTCCCCTGTGTGTCTACTCTATCCTTAAATCAAAACCAAAACCACCTAACCTTTCATTCCCCATGTGTCTACTCTATCTTTAAACTAAAACCAAAACCACTAGCCTTTCATTCCCCATATGTCTACTCTATCCTTAAACCAAAACCACCTTTCATTCCCCATATGTCCTCTATCTTTAAACTAAAACCAAAACCACTAGCCTTTCATTCCCCATGTGTCTCTCTATCTTTAAACTAAACAAAACACCTATCTTTCTTTAAACTAAAACCAAAACCACTAGCCTTTCATTCCCCATATGTCTACTCTCTATCTTTAAACTAAAACCAAAACCACTAGCCTTTCATTTCACATATGTCTCCTCTATCCTTAAACCAAAACCAAAACCACTAGCCTTTCATTCCCCTGTGTTCTACTCTATCCTTCTAAAACCAAAACTACTAGCCTTTCATTCCCCATATGTCTACTCTATCCTTAAACCAAAACCAAAACCACTAGCCTTTCATTCCCCTGTGTGTCTAGTCTATCTCACAATCCTCACCAGTCGACACATTCAAGGTGTATTTTAATGCAAATCAAAACACAGGCTACAGTGCAAAGACTCAAATTGAAATGCCCAATAAAAGTAGAGCAGGTAAAGGTGGGAGATATGTGTCAATCATTTGTATTGCTCATTGCTATCACAAAACAATAATATAGGAAAGTTACGAAGAGTAGATCTAAATAGAAAGAAAAAACGAGGAGTCTAAACAGAGTAAGTAATCCTAAAGGAATAATCACAGGTTACGACAAATAAAGTGGGAAAGATAAAAAAAATTAATTAAAAAAGGGTAATAAAAAAAAAAGAGACGATGGTTTAAAGTTGGGAATAAACATTACGATCAAAACAAGACTGATAAGGCTACATCCGGCCCGATAGCGAATAAACAAACCACCCCAAATACGCCAATATGACGTGCTGTAATAAATATGGGGCAATAACGTTAAACAACATAGACGATGTCATTACTAATCCAAAATTTGTGGCCAGGTGCGTCTTGCCATACAATAACACAGTTGCTGCCGTAAAGCAAGAAAACAAAGTGCCAACCAGACAACCCAACACAAGGGTGGCTACAAAAAATAAAACCATCTGTCCATCATCGGCGTGAAATAATACCAAGTGAGGGCCACGATCACAGTTGACATAAAGGCTGAAAGAAATTTTGACACCGAACGTGTCCATCACTCGTCCCAAGTACATTAACAAATATATTTAAGAAAACGAATGAGGTACCGAGGTTTGTCAGAAAATGATCATCAGGTATGTAAAAGCTGACCATACAGTTTGTAATAGTTGGTGAGAATAATGAAAAGGTGTCTCCGAGGAAAAACGATATCCACATTACGTAAAAAGATGACATTGTCAATAGTTCTCTTGGTGTGTAATCATCACGTGATATTTCATTCTTTGACACGGTGTTGGTGTAAGTGGCCGGTGGATTTTCAGGTGAGGTTCCGTTTTCTAAAACGACTACATCCTGTGTGTAACTGTCTTCCTGATGACACGTTTTCTGTGAAGCTAAAATCCTGACCGTGTCAGTGTCACCACTCGAGTCCTCTTGAGGCTGTTCCTCGCTGTCCTTTGGTTTCTGTCTCAACATCAAAAAACCTATAATGTGCCTCCGGTAGAAAACGCCCCGATGATAAAGTACATAGTCGGAACTCTTTCAAGAATCGATTTCTGATCGAAATAGTCTATGCGTCCTATTTTCATTTCCGTCAACAAATTGTCAGGGTTTGTATATAGGGTCACAAACTGGTTGATTAACACGCCGCCAAGTGCAAAAGATGCTTGGATCAGTGAGGTCAATGTTACCCTACATCGCCATCAGCCCCACTCCATTACAAGTTGGAGAACGGAACCGTCAATGATACCGGTGCCGTAACCAAGGCCAGCACTTATAGACAAAGTTACGGCCATGACAGAATGTTGATTGGCAAAATAGCTGGAGAACATGCTGAGGTCTGCTATGACAACGCCTACCAACACGGTATATTTGCGTCCTATGCGGCTGGCAACAAATGCAGGGTTATCGTGCCAATGGGCCAGAAGACTTCAAATATGGAGATAATCCAAGGCGTGTCCACACCGGAGTAGTATCAAGGACGTTGACAATGTAGGACATGCTGTAGACGGCCATATTTCCCCAATACTGCAGAAGGCACCACTTGGTAGCAGGAGGTATGAGCCCATAACTGTGGACCACTTCATTAACTTTCTCTTCTTTCTGGTTTCATCCTGTTGCGTACTCCCTGTATGTTTAGATTGTTTTTATATTTATCACGTGCAAGCTGTCACTGACTGTGGGACCATCTGTCGATGGCGTCCTTTCGAACTACTTGGCTCTGACAGAAAGAAGAAATGCCATGCAGTATGATATTCAAGGATTGATAACACGAAATGGATGTACTAATTGAAATATCAAAGTATTTTACAGAAAGATAGCCAAAAGGGGGGAAATATATTCCATTTTGTCCCCTCACAAAAAATGACCGCATCCCATTCATGAATAGAGTAATGGCAACCATAAGCGTGACTTGATCTCTGTCTCTGAGATAAACATTTACCATATTTTCTTGAATAGTCTGTCTCTTAAAGTCGTAGATGCCAGCACTCTATCAGAGTTTGTCAGATTAATTTTGTCTTTAACCACTGACGGGATGCGTGTCCTGTGATCCAATTCAACTCTGTTGTGTAACATTTTGCCTAACATTTTGCCTATCTGTTACATTTTGCCTATCTGTTACATTTTGCCTCTCGTTACATTTTGCCTATCTGTTACATTTGCCTCTCGTTACATTTTGCCTATCTGTTACATTTGCCTATCTGTTACATTTTGCCTCTCGTTACATTTTGCCTATCTGTTACATTTTGCCTATCTGTTACATTTTGCCTCTCGTTACATTTGCCTATCTGTTACATTTTGCCTCTCGTTACATTTTGCCTATCGTTACATTTTGCCTATCTGTTACATTTGCCTATCTGTTACATTTTGCCTATCGTTACATTTTGCCTATCTGTTACATTTTGCCTATCTGTTACATTTGCCTCTTACATTTTGCCTATCTGTTACATTTGCTATGCTGTGTGCATTCATGTGATCAACCTTTTTATGATTGTACAATGTAGACATATCGTCCACCTATGGTAATATAATTATTACTCACCTGGATCAATGAGGCCTAGGGCCTATGGTAATACCGGT
>JAXRKP010001146.1:152500-160968 GCA_037039925.1 Doris montereyensis | reverse complement strand
AAGGCACAAGCGCGTAGCCATCTGGGGCACAGGTGTTACGATCTAAATATAGCAACGGATATACTACCTTATTCGATAAATGGAAAGGCGGTATACGCCTATTATTAATGATAAAACTATTCATAAACCGATCACATCGAGCATATTTGAGAGGAATATATGAGTTGAGAAAGGCAAACTAGCCAAGCTTTATTTAGATGCAGTCAGAGTGATGCAACCAAATCAGATACCACACGAAGGCGGATGTTTGGTGTGTACGGGTAAAGCTCATCACACACACAGGCGGATGTTTGGTGTGTACGTACGGTAAAGCTCATCACACACACAGGGCGGATATTTGGTGTGTACGTATGGTAAAGCTCATCACACACACAGGCGGATATTTGGTGTGTACGTACGGTAAAGCTCATCACACACACAGGCGGATATTTGGTGTGTACGTATGGTAAAGCTCATCACACACACAGGCGGATGTTTGGTGTGTACGTATGGTAAAGCTCATCACACACACAGGCGGATGTTTGGTGTGTACGTACGGTAAAGCTCATCACACACACAGGCGGATATTTGGTGTGTACGTATGGTAAAGCTCATCACACACACAAAGGCGGATATTTGGTGTGTACGTACGGTAAAGCTCATCACACACACAGGCGGATATTTGGTGTGTACGTATGGTAAAGCTCATCACACACACAGGCGGATGTTTGGTGTGTACGTAAAGCTCATCACACACACAAAAGCGGATGTTTGGTGTGTACGTATGGTAAAGCTCATCACACACACAGGCGGATATTTGGTGTGTACGTATGGTAAAGCTCATCACACACAAAGGCGGATGTTTGGTGTGTACGTATGGTAAAGCTCATCACACACACAAAGGCGGATGTTTGGTGTGTACGTATGGTAAAGCTCATCACACACACAAGGCGGATGTTTGGTGTGTACGTATGGTAAAGCTCATCACACACACACAGGCGGATGTTTGGTGTGTACGTATGGTAAAGCTCATCACACACACGTGTTTGTGTGTACGTATGGTAAAGCTCATCACACACACACAGGCGGATGTTTGGTGTGTACGTATGGTAAAGCTCATCACACACACAGGCGGATGTTTGGTGTGTACGTACGGTAAAGCTCATCACACACACAGAGGCGGATGTTTGGTGTGTACGTACGGTAAAGCTCATCACACACACAAAGGCGGATATTTAAAGCTCATCACACACACAAAGGCGGATATTTGGTGTGTACGTACGGTAAAGCTCATCACACACACGAACGATAACTACCACTTAGTGCGACCACAGACAGAACGCTTTTTCGCATCAGCGCTTGGCGGCGCCGTCCAAAGCATCAATTGTGCTCTTATTTGCCACTTGATCAACGCGTCAAAACATTTCAAAGTATTCGAAAGCTTAAATTGTGCTCTTATTTGCCACTTAATCAACACATCAAAAACATTTCAAAGCATTCGAAAGCTTAAATTGTGCTCTTATTTGCCACTTGATCAACACGTCAAAACATTTCAAAGCATTCGAAAGCTTAAATTGTGCTCTTATTTGCCACTTGATCAACACGTCAAAACATTTCAAAGCATTCGAAAGCTTAAATTGTGCTCTTATTTGCCACTTGATCAACACGTCAAAACATTTCAAAGCATTCGAAAGCTTAAATTGTGCTCTTATTTGCCACTTGATCAACACATCAAAAACTTTTCTTCAAAGTATTCGAAAGCATACGAAGGTGACTCTTTTTTGGTAGGAATGAAATGAAGTTGTAATTCCAACTCGCGCGTTTTTGCACCTTCGTGACGCGTCATCACCCGCCGTCGCATCAGCGTGTAGATCTAATCTAGCTGCCGTTGTCATTCACATAAAACTACAGACTAGTCGTCTTTTGTGCTTGTATTGGAAGTTGTCTCCCCCAATTTAGCTAGATATGAAGACGAATAGGAAGACATGCTGAGAAACAATGCACAGTGAAGGCCAGATCTAGATCTAAATCTGTCGATTTTAATTTCCTCTTTCGTATATTATAATATATATAAAATTGGTACAGTGGTTCATACACACAGTGTGATACAGTGTGACACAAAACAAAGTCAATCGGTTAGTGGGTCAAAGCAAGCAGAGAAGAGCGCCAATAGGCGTTCTCTATGAACAGTCATTTGAAAAAAGGCGAGGCGAGGCGAGGCGCCGCGCGGCGCCTATATGTAACGGAAAGCATAGGAATCCTTCCTGTGGCCGCCCTACGTACGCCAACGAATGGTGGTGGGAACACAGCAAGGAATGAGACAAGAAATAGATTCGTCCGTGCGTATAACGTACGATACCACACGAAGGCGGATGTTTGGTGTGTACGTACGTTTAGGCATACAGATTGGTGTGTACGCACAATTAGGCATACAGATTGGTGTGTACGCAGTTAGACAATTGGTGTATAGGTTAGACATACAGATTGGTGTGTACGTACAGTTAGACATACAGATTGGTGTGTACGTACGTTTAGGCATACAGTTAGACATACAGATTGGTGTGTACGTACGTACAGTTAGACATTAGACATACAGATTGGTGTGTACGTACAGTTAGACATACAGATTGGTGTGTACGTACAGTTAGACATACAGATTGGTGTGTACGTACAGTTAGACATACAGATTGGTGTGTATTTAGACATACAGATTGTGTGTACGTACAGTTAGGCATACAGATTGGTGTGTACGTACAGTTAGACATACAGATTGGTGTGCTATACGACATTGAAATATACAATACACAATGCACAATACACGATTTTTTTCCAGTTTATGCTAGCTGTGAGTTTGTTGTTAACGTTGTTAACGTTGCACCTAGTGAAGAACTTCGTCTCGTATTTTCCATGAATTCTTCTCAGATTATTTACGGGCGACTCGGTCATTCAGAGACAAAGCAGATTTGTGTTGTGGGCAAAGGAATAATCACAGATTTGTGTTGTGGGCAAAGGAATAATCACAGATTTGTGTTGTGGGCAAAGGAATAATCAGAGATTTGTGTTGTGGGCAAAGGAATAATCACATGTTTGTGTTGTGGGCAAAGAATAATCACATGTTTGTGTTGTGGGCAAAGGAATAATCACATGTTTGTGTTGTGGGCAAAGGAATAATCACAGATTTGTGTTGTGGGCAAAGGAATAATCACATGTTTGTGTTGTGGGCAAAGGAATAATGACAGATTTGTGTTAATGAATCTGAAATCACGTAACGGATGATCCCTAATGCATTCTTTGAACGATTTTTCTGAATTGATGAACATACAAAGGGGTTAGACGGAGTGGAAAGAGATGGCAAACCACCCCATTAAATGGCAAACCACCCCATTAAATGGCAAACCACCCCATTAAATGGCAAACCACCCCATTAAATTAATTATGTCGTATATGTAGAGAGATCACAACTTTACCCCTGGTTACATTTGGCTTAATGTTGAGTTTGAAACTTATTTGACAGAAATGTGAAAACTGCCAAGTGCCCTAAACACTTGGGTAAACGCGATCTCTTTCTCTCGTTCTTAGGTCGAACCACCTTCCAAAGAAATCTTGCGTATTCAGCGATCAGAATGTTCACAGAGCCTGAAAATATAGACGTAGATTAAACTTAGTTTCCAAATATACTTGAACTGATATGGCACTGCTAAGGAATCTATCTATATGGAGCCAACGGTTTTGCTTTTTTGTGTTTGAACTTGTATTGAAGGACAGCATCGTTTCAGTTGAGGTAATTCAATGCCAGACTGCAGGACAACAACAGTTGAAAACCCTCCAAGATGTAAAAACACTTTCTTGAGTGGAGCTCTGCTTTCCGTATGAAACAAAAAGAAAAACTCTATACATTATGTATGTATGCATGTATGTATGTAAGTGTGTATATATGTATATATGTATGTATATTATGTATGTATGTATGTATGTGTGTACGTGTGTATGTATGTATATATGTATATTATGTATGTATGTATGTATGTATGTATATTATGTATGTATGTATGTATGTATGTGTGTATATTATGTATGTATATATGTATGTATATTATGTATGTATGTATGTGTGTATGTATGTATGTGTGTATATTATGTATGTATATATGTATGTATATTATGTATGTATGAATGTATGTATGTATGTGTGTATGTGTGTACGTGTGTATATATGTATGTATATTATGTATGTATGTATGTATGTATATGTATGTATGTATGTACGTGTGTATATATGTATATATGTATGTATGTATATTATGTATGTATGTATGTATATGTATATGTATGTATGTATGTATGTATGTATGTATGTATGTATGTATGTATGTATATATGTATATATGTATGTATGTATTATGTATGTATGTATATATGTATGTATGTATGCATGTATATGTATGTGTGTATATATGTATATATGTATGTATATTATGTATGTGTATGTATGTATGTATGTATGTATGCATGTATGTATGTATGTGTGTATATATGTATATATGTATGTATATTATGTATGTATGTATGTATGTATGTGTGTACGTGTGTATGTATGTATATATGTATATTATGAATGTATGTATGTGTGTATGTGTGTGTGTATGTATATTATGTATGTATGTATGTATCTATCAATCAATCAATCTATCTGTCTATCTATCTATCTATCTATCTATATATCAATCAATCGATCAATCAATCTATCTATCTATCTATCTATCTATCTATCTATCTATCTATCTATCTATCTATCTATCTACCAATCAATCAATCTATCTATCTATCTATCTATTTATCTATCAATCAACTCTCTCTCTCTCTCTCTCTCTCTCTCTCTCTCTCTCTCTCTCTATATATATATATATATATATATATATATATATATATATATATATATATATATATATATATATATATCTATATCTATATCTATATCTATCTATCTGTCTAATTACCTGCCTCTCATATTTGGATCAATAACATGTATTTACTACTATCTCAACACCGGGAGAGAGCCGACAAAAAAGTAATACGTTGCAAGGTGCGATTAATTGGTGGATTAAATGGGGCTTGGGGCGATGGTAAGGCAAGGCCAAGCTGGCAGTCAGCACAATGACATGCCATTAGATAAGCCAGGAAGGCTGACATCCACAAAGACTGGACGGAATAGGACCAGGTGGTGTGTCATAATAGCAACTCAACGTCGCTAAATGCAGCCCTTAATGATACACCCACCAGATGAGGTAACAACAGCGGCGGTAGCTAGCAGCAGGAGCAGGAACAACAGTAGCCACAAAAGAAGGAGAAAAAGAGCAGAGAAGGAGAATACGATAAATCAATCATTGAAAGTTACAATGCTCGTAGAAAACAACAACAACAGCAACAACAACAACAACAACAGCAACAACAACAACAACAACAACATATACCTTACAACCAACAGTCTAGAGTCTACAGTACCTCCTGAACAGACAAACATGTATGAAAACTAGTGCACACATATTATTCAAGCAATGTGCGTTGATTGAGAATTCCTTGTCTCACCTAAATTGATAAAAGCGAACCTGTTTTGTATGCGTGTCAGCCTATTGGATTGAACTTTGAACTTGTGTTTGCCGCCCGCAAGTCATCGTCAGGTGAGAAATGACAATATTTTTGTATTTGGTACACAACACATGTAAACAAACTAGGCGGTCTCTTTGGTTGGTATGTTAGCCCCACACTGTAGACACGCTGTTCTAAACGGGGGTATCCGTACACATTAGGGGAGGGGGGGCGGATATGGGAAACTGCGGGGGGTATGTGACTTGATGTCTGGGTAATGATATTCATTTTATTTATTTGGACAGTCCAGTGAAGAGGGTATGGAACCACAGTTCAAAATCCATCGAGGGAAGGGCGAGGGGGAGGGGTGTGAGGGGGGGGGAGGGGTCTGGAGTCTTCAAAAAATTAGGAACCCCTGCTTTAGACTGTTTGTATGGGAGTTATGTTTTTTTTATTCTTGACCACACGTCAACTAAGTGGAATGTACTTGATGTTTTTTCATGTTTGGTTTTAGCTTTATACGCATGGAGCTGAGAGAGTTTGCTCAATTAATTAGTTGTTGTCTCTATGTTGACCGACTAGTTGCAATGATGTCAGAGTTGTGGATTGATAGCCCTCCAAATGTGCAGCTTACACAAGGAAAACACACGGGAACACAAGGAAAACACAAGGGAAACACAAGGGAAACACAAGGAAAACACACGGGAAACACAAGGGAAACACAAGGGAAACACAAGGGAAGCACAAAGGGATACACACGGGAAACACAAGGAAAGCACAAGGATACACACGGAAACACAAGGAAGCACAAGGATACACACGGGAAAACACAAGGGAAACACAAGGATACACAAGGAAACACAAGGGAAACACACGGAAACACAAGGAAACACAAGGGATACACAAGGAAACACAAGGGAAACACAAGGAAAAACACAAGGGGATACACAAGGGAAACACAAGGGAAACACACAAGGAAATACAAGGGATAAAAGGGAAACACAAGGGATACACACGGGATACACACGGGATACACAAGGAAACACAAGGGATAACAAGGATACACATAAAACACACGGGATAACGGGAAACACAAGGGATACACAAGGATACACAAGGGATACACACGGGAAACACAGGATAACATGGAAACACAAGGATACACACGGAAACACACGGGATACACAAGGGATACACAAGGGATACACACGGGAAACACAAGGGATACACACGGGATACACAAGGGATACACACGGAAACACAAGGGATACACAAGGGATACACACGGAAACACGGATACACAAGGATACACAAGGGAAACACACGGGAAACACAAGGGAAACACACGGGAAACACAAGGATAAGGGATACACAAGGGATACACAAGGGAAACACAAGGGAAACACACGGAAACACAAGGGAAACACAAGGGAAACACACGGAAACACAAGGGAAACACACGGGAAACACAAGGGATACACAAGGGAAAACACAAGGATACATGTAAGGGAACACAAGGGAAAACACAAGGGAAACACATGGGATACAAACGGGAAACACACGGGAAACACTAGGGATACACACGGGAAAACACAGGGGAAACACACGGGAAACACAAGGAAACACAAGGGAAACACAAGGAAACACAAGGGAAACACAAGGGAAACACACGGGATACACTAGGAACCACAAGGGAAACACCAAGGGAAACACAAGGGAAAACAAGGAAACACACGGGATACACACCAGGAAATACGAGGGAAACACAAGGGAAACACAAGCGAAACACAAGGGAAACACAAGGGAAATACAAGGATACACAAGGGAAACACAAGAGAAACACTAGGGAACACAAGAGAAACACTAGGAAACACAAGGGAAACACAAGTGAAACACACGGGATACACTAGGGAAATACAAGGGAAACACAAGGGGAACACACGGGATACACAAGGGAAACATAAGAGAAACACAAGGGAAACACAAGGGAAACACAAGGGAAACACACGGGAAACACAAGGGAAACACACGGGATAACCAAGGGAAACAAACAGGAAACACACGGAACACACAAGAGAAGCACACGGGAAACACACGGGAAACATAAAGCAAACACAAGGGAAACACATGGGATACACACGGGAAACACAAGGGAAACACAAGGGAAACACACGGGAAACACACGAGACACACAAGGGGAAGCGCACGGGAAACACACGGAAACACAAAGGAAACACAAGGGAAACACAAAGGAAACACAAGGGAAACATAATAGAAAGACAAGGGAAACACACGACATATGATCTTTTTAACTAACTGGCACAGGACAAGATGGTAAAGGACGCCAACGTTCATTTGGTGCGTTTGGGTTCAAGTGTTGGTATAGACCACTGTGTTCAAGTGTTGGTATAGACCACTGTGTTCAAGTGTTGGTATAGACCACTGTATTCAAGTGTTGGTATAGACCACTGTGTTCAAGTGTTGGTATAGACCACTGTGTTCAAGTGTTGGTATAGACCACTGTATTCAAGTGTTGGTATAGACCACTGTGTTCAAGTGTTGGTATAGACCACTGTGTTCAAGTGTTGGTATAGACCACTGTATTCAAGTGTTGGTATAGACCACTGTGTTCAAGTGTTGGTATAGACCACTGTATTCAAGTGTTGGTATAGACCACTGTGTTCAAGTGTTGGTATAGACCACTGTGTTCAAGTGTTGGTATAGACCACTGTATTCAAGTGTTGGTATAGACCACTGTGTTCAAGTGTTGGTATAGACCACTGTGTTCAAGTGTTGGTATAGACCAGTGTGTTCAATTGTTGGTATAGACCACTGTGTTCAAGTGTTGGTATAGACCACTGTGTTCAATTGTTGGTATAGACCACTGTGTTCAAATGTTGGTA
>JAXRKP010001146.1:137500-150000 GCA_037039925.1 Doris montereyensis | reverse complement strand
CGTTTATAAGTCGTCTGACTCCTATAACACCCACTCGTTTGCAAGTCGTCTGCCTCAATAACATCCACTCTTTTGCAAGTCGTCTACCTCCAATAACATTCACTCGTTTGCAAGTCGTCTGCCTCCAATAACATCCACTCGTTTGCATGTCGTCTGCCTCCAATAACATTCACTCGTTTGCAAGTCGTCAATCATCCCACGAAGTGACAGTGCTTTTCAGAGTTCATTGCAAACACTCACAAACATGGGCGTTTTGGCATCGTTTGCGCGTGGAGGAGGCAACCAGTTATAGCCTCTGCCTATCAGACACATCTGTTCGCTCTGTCAAGTGTGGGAAAGCCTTACGATAAGAAAACGTGTCTCCCAAAAACGTAAACAAACTGTAAAATAAACATCCCAATCATATTATGTACAAGGAACATGTTATGGTAATTTGCTCCATTCATAAAACATAACAGAACGGACGCCACTTCCAAGCATAAAACGTTATAGCAGATATTGATATTAGTGTTGGTTTGGTTTGGCTTTATTGTATGTTTATCATTCTGTTGAATATTCTCTCTCTCTCTCTCTCTCTCTCTCTCTCTCTCTCTCTCTCTCTCTCTCTCTCTCTCTCTCTCTCTCTCTCTCTCTCTCTCTCTCTCTCTCCTCTCTCTCTCCTAAGTTATCTTTGTTTCTACGCTTGCCTTCTATTATGACTCACGACCTACCCATTGATACCAAGTTCTGTCTATTGCCTTGGGGATCTTTGTTTGCTTCTTCGGTTTCCTGGTTTATCTTGTGTTGTTTCATCTTACTTCTAATGGCTTTCATTGAGATCACTGTTTCTATCGTCCTCTTTTAGCCCTGGGGAGTGGGCAACCGGTGTGAAAGGGTAGGCTGTTAAAATGGGGGGTGTGAAGGAAATCCTCCTAGACCCTTCCGATTTCTATAGCGTGAAGCGGAACATGTGATATTAATCATCTCCAACAGGACGCTAGTCTGACACAGGTTTTTACTCCCACACAGTTGTTGGTGTCCAGTTACACCTGAGTAGAGTGGATAACATGCGTGTCACGTGCCTTTCCCCAAGGAACACAACATCGGACCTAGCATATTGCCATGATTCCAACCCAGGATCTCTTGATCCCAAGTCCGGCACCTTAGCCAAAAAGGCCTGCGGCCCTTTTCCCTTTGCCCCCCCATCACCATGCTGACTGTCAGCAAACACAAACGTATCCAAACGTTTCCAAACCAAATCAACTGAAAGAGATACAAAATAAACAAATGACAAAGCAAACACCTCCTGCCCCTCTCAACAAAAACAGATAATCGAAAGCTACTGCCGCCCCCCCCAAAACCAAACAAAAGCAATAATAAAAAAACAGCAACCCCAAACAAGTCCCCCCCCCCTATTCCACTCCCCCCCAAAAACTCAACAACAAAAAATCCCCACACCAAACAACAACAAAAACCCAAGCAAACCCAAACAAACCCGAGCTCAAAACAAAACGCCCCAAAGTGCAAACACTGACCACACCCCATAAAAAGGGAAAGAAAAAAGAGAGAAAAAAAAAGAAGACAGTGGAGGAAACAAATCCCCGAACAAAAACTAAAGAAAAAACTTTTAGCTTGTATTTCATGAGACCAATTCATTTCATGTTGCACAGCTGCTTTCACCCCACCTGGCAAAAACAAACATAGAACAGTGAATTCATTTCTACATGCCTATGACCTTCAGGCAATTCAGAGCATTGTATCTACATGCCTATGACCTTCAGGCCATTCAGAGCAATATCATTATATCTACATGCCTAGGACTTTCAGGTAATTCAGAGCAATACCATGATATCTACATGCCTATGACTTTCAGGTAATTCAGAGCAATACCATGATATCTACATGCCTATGACTTTCAGGTAATTCAGAGCAATACCATTATATCTACATGCCTATGACTTTCAGGTACTTCAGAGCAATACCATTATATCTACATGCCTAGGACTTTCAGGCCATTCAGAGCAATTCATTATATCTACATGCCTATGACCTTCATGCCATTCAGAGCAATATCATTATATCTACATGCCTAGGACTTTCAGGGTAATTCAGAGCAATATCATTATATCTACATGTCTTGACTTTCAGGTCATTCAGAGCAATACCATTATATCTACATGCCTAGGACTTTCAGGTTATTCAGTGCAATCATTATATCTACATGCCTATGACCTTCAGGCCATTCAGAGCAATATCATTATATCTACATGTCTTGACTTTCAGGTTATTCAGTGCAATACCATTATATCTACATGCCTATTCAGCCTATGACCAGGCCATTCAGAGCAATATCATTATATCTACATGCCTAGACTTTCAGGTACTTCAGTGCAATACCATTATATCTACATGCCTAGGACTTTCATGTAATTCAGAGCAATATCATTATATCTACATGCCTATGACTTTCAGGTAATTCAGTGCAATACCATTATATCTACATGCCTATGACTTTCAGGTAATTCAGTGCAATACCATTATATCTACATGCCTAGGACTTTCAGGCCATTCAGATGACCTTCAGACCATTCAGAACAATACCATTATATCTACATGCCTATGACTTTCAGGTAATTCAGAGTAATATCATTATATCTACATGTCTAGGACTTTCAGGCCCTTCAATGCAATACCATTATATCTACATGCCTATGACTTTCAGGTAGTTCAGAGCAATATCATTATATCTACATGTCTAGGACTTTCAGGCCATTCAATGCAATACCATTATATCTACATGCCTATGACTTTCTGGCCATTCAGAACAATACCATGATATCTACATGCCTATGACTTTCAGGCCATTCAGAGCAATACCATGATATCTACATGCCTATGACTTTCAGGTAATTCAGAGCAATACCATTATATCTACATGCCTAGACTTTCAGGCCATTCAGAGCAATATCATTATATCTACATGCCTATGACTTTCAGGCCATTCAGAGCAATATCATTATATCTACATGCCTATGACTTTCAGGCCATTCAGTGCAATACCATTATATCTACATGCCTAGGACTTTCATGCCATTCAGAGCAATACCATTATATCTACATGCCTATTACTTTCAGGTAAATCAGTGCAATACCATTATATCTACATGCCTATGATTTTCAGTGCCATTCAGAGCAATACCATTATATCTACATGCCTATGACTTTCAGGTAATTCAGTGCAATATCATTATATCTACATGCCTATGACTTTCAGGCCATTCAGTGCAATACCATTATATCTACATGCCTATGACTTTCAGGTAATTCAGTGCAATACCATTATATCTACATGCCTATGATTTTCAGGTAATTCAATGCAATACCATTATATCTACATGCCTATGACTTTCAGACCATTCAGAGCAATACCATTATATCTACATGCCTATGACTTTCAGACCATTCAGAGCAATACCATTATATCTACATGCCCAGGACAAGATGGCCGTGTGTTTAAAAGCCATTGCACTGTGACCTCGTAGTACTGGGTTCGAGCCGACTTTTTTAGAGAAGGAATGTTATAGTTATAGTTTATTATTGGACCTTACGTCTGGCATTCCAAGTTCTTTAGAGAAAGGAATGTTATAGTTATAGTTTATTATTGGCCTTAGTCTGGCATTCCAAGTTCTTTAGAGAAAGGAATTGGTTTATTATTGGCTTTACGTCTGGCATTCCAAGTTCTTTAGAGAAAGGAATGTTATAGTTATAGTTTATTATTGGCCTTACGTCTGGCATTCCAAGTTCTTTAGAGAAAGGAATGTTATAGTTATAGTTTATTATTGGCCTTACGTCTGGCATTCCAAGTTCTTTAGAGAAAGGTATGTTATAGTTATAGTTTATTATTGGCCTTACGTTCAATGCAACATGAGTAACCCATGTTGTCCACGTGAGAAAAATGGCTAAATTTTCTTGCCTGAAAAAAATTACGTAAGCCCGATAATAGTCTATAACTATAACATTCCTTTTTCTAAAGAAATTGGAATGCCAGACGTAAGCCCGATAATAGCCTATAACTATAACATTCCTTTTTCTAAAGAAATTGGAATGCCAGACGTAAGATAATAGCCTAAAACTATAACATTCCCTTTTTCTAAAGATAATTTCCATTGAGAGTAAGCCCGATAATAGCCTATAACTATAACATTCCTTTTTCTAAAGAAATTGGAATGCCAGACATAAGCCCGATAATAGCCTATAACTATAACATTCCTTTTTCTAAAGAAATTGGAATGCCAGACGTAAGCACCAATAATAGACCTATAACATTCCTTTTTTTTTTCAAAGAAATTGTAGTAAGCACCAATAATAACTGTAACTATAACATTCCTTTCTTTTTGAATGCCAGACGTAAGCCCGATAATAGCCTAAAACATTTCTTTCTTTAATTGAGACGTAAGCCCCATAATAGCCTAAAACTTCTTCCTTTTCATTGAAGAAATTGGAATACCAGACGTAAGCCCGATAATAGCCTAAAACTATAACATTCCTTTCTCTAAAGAAATTTGAATGCCAGACGTAAGCCCGATAATAGCTTAAACTTTCCTTTCCCTAAATAAATTTGAATGCCAGACGCGACACATTCGGATGCCCATGCGGACGGCCCTAATTATTTTTTTCTCGACAAACCAAGAAATTGAGACTTGACAGATGGTTTGCTCGACATAATTGACATTCTTGATTTGAAAAGATTATTTAATGGACAGGCATAATTGACATTCTTGATTTGAAAAGATTATTTAATGGACAGGCATATACGTTGACATTCTTGATTTGAAAAAGATTAGTTAACGGACAGGCATATACGTTGACATTCTTGATTTGAAAAGATTATTTAATGGACAGGCATATACGTTGACATTCTTGATTTGAAAAGATTATTTAATGGACAGGCATATACGTTGACATTCTTGATTTGAAAAGATTATTTAATGGACAGGCATATACGTTGGCATTCTTGATTTGAAAAGATTAGTTAACGGACAAGCATATCTTGATTTGATTTGAAAAGATTATTTAACGGACAGGCATATACGTTGACATTCTTGATTTGAAAAGATTATTTAATGGACAGGCATATACGTTGACATTCTTCATTTGAAAAGATTATTTAATGGACAGGCATATACGTTGACATTCTTGATTTGAAAAGATTATTTAACGGACAGGCATATACGTTGACATTCTTGATTTGAAAAGATTATTTAATGGACAGGCATATACGTTGACATTCTTGATTTGAAAAGATTATTTAATGGACAGGCATATACGTTGGTATTCTTGATTTGAAAAGATTATTTAATGGACAGGCATATACGTTGACATTCTTGATTTGAAAAGATTATTTAATGGACAGGCATATACGTTGGCATTCTTGATTTGAAAAGATTATTTAATGGACAGGCATATACGTTGACATTCTTGATTTGAAAAGATTATTTAATGGACAGGCATATACGTTGACATTCTTGATTTGAAAAGATTATTTAATGGACAGGCATATACGTTGACATTCTTGATTTGAAAAGATTATTTAATGGACAGGCATATACGTTGACATTCTTGATTTGAAAAGATTATTTAACGGACAGGCATATACGTTGACATTCTTGATTTGAAAAGATTATTTAACGGACAGGCATATACGTTGGCATTCTTGATTTGAAAAGATTATTTAACGGACAGGCATATACGTTGACATTCTTGATTTGAAAAGATTATTTAACGGACAGGCATATACGTTGACATTCTTGATTTGAAAAGATTAGTTAACGGACAGGCATATACGTTGACATTTGATTTGAAAAGATTATTTAATGAACGTTGGACATTCTGATTTGAAAAGATTAGTCAACGGACAGGCATATACGTTGACATTCTTGATTTGAAAAGATTAGTTAACGGAAAAGTTGACATTCTGATTTGAAAAGATTAGTTAACGGACAGGCATATACGCTGACATTCTTGATTTGAAAAGATTAGTTAATGGACAGGCATATACGTTGACATTCTTGATTTGAAAAGATTAGTTAACGGACAGGCATATACGTTGGTATTCTTGATTTGAAAAGATTATTTAACGGACAGGCATATACGTTGACATTTTGATTTTGAAAGATTATTTAACGGACAGGCATATACGTTGACATTCTTGATTTGAAAAGATTATTTAATGGACAGGATATACGTTGCATTCTTGATTTGAAAAGATTAGACATTCTTGATTTGAAAAGATTATTTAACGGACAGGCATATTTGAAAAGATTATTTAACGTTGACATTCTGATTTGAAAAGATTATTTAACGGACAGGCATATACGTTGATTTTTGATTTGAATGGATATACAATTTGAAAAGGCAATGGACAGATACGTTGACATTCTTGATTTGAAAAGATTAGTTAACGGACAGGCATATACGTTGACATTCTTGATTTGAAAAGGATTTAACGAAAATTATAATAGATTCTTGATTTGAAAAGATTATTTAATGGACAGGCATATACGTTGACATTTGAAAAGATTATTTAACGGACAGGCATGATTTGAAAAGATTAGTTAACGGACAGGCATATACGTTGACATTCTTGATTTGAAAAGATTATTTAACATTCTTGATTTGAAAAGATTAGGGACAGGCATATAGGCATATACGTTGGCATTCTTGATTTGGAAAAGATTCTTGATTTGAAAAGATTATTTAATGGACAGGCATATACGTTGACATTCTTGATTTGAAAAGATTATTTAATGGACAGGCATATACGTTGACATTCTTGATTTGAAAAGATTATTTAATGGACAGGCATATACGTTGGCATTCTTGATTTGAAAAGATTAGTTAACGGACAGGCATATACGTTGAAAAGATTATTTAACATTCTTGATTTGAAAAGATTATTTAACGGACAGGCATATACGTTGACATTCTTGATTTGAAAAGATTATTTAATGGACAGGCATATACGTTGACATTCTTGATTTGAAAAGATTATTTAATGGACAGGCATATACGTTGACATTTTGATTTGAAAAGATTATTTAATGGACAGGCATATACGTTGACATTCTTGATTTGAAAAGATTATTTAATGGACAGGCATATACGTTGACATTCTTGATTTGAAAAAGATTAGTTAACGGACAGGCATATACGTTGGCATTCTTGATTTGAAAAGATTACTTACACGTACAACGTTGTATTCATTTGAAAAGATTAAACCAAAACATTCTTGATTTGAAAAGATTACTTAACGGACAGCATATACTTGACCAACGATTATTTAACACACATAACGTTGAATGGATTTGGATACGGCATAGTTGACATTCTTGATTTGAAAAGATTATTTAACGGACAGGCATATACGGCCATTCTTGATTTGAAAAGATTAAAGGCATATACGTTGGCACATTCAACTTACACGTACAACATTGAAAAACCAAAATTTAAAAGAGCCCCCCTCCAACGCAACGGTTGGACAATTTTTCTCGAGATTTTTCGAGCAAACGTCTGGACAATTTTTCCCCTTTCCGGTTCTTGTAGGTAGGTAGATCGACACCTAGTCCCAATCGCAGATGAAGATAAAAAGGAGGTCCTTGTGTGCATATCACAACACTCTGTGCAGTCAAAGATCCCTAGGTTGTCTATAGGGCAGTCGGGGCAAAATTAAGAATCCTACCAAAAACCCCCGAGATGACCTTCAGTTGTGTATGTGTATAAACCAACCCCCCCCCCACAAACTCCCACGCTGATAACTGAGCGGTAAGCAGTGCCGTGTGACGTAAGCCTTGGCTTCAGGCCGTGTTGAAATTTGACCGTGTGCAAGATCAACTAGATCTATATGAATTTGCTGAGTAGTCAGTTTTTATAATACTGTACTCTTACAATGGGTCTTGTGTGTTGTTATTGAACTTCAAAAGCCCATGTGACACATTGTCACATGATATACCCATCTATGAGTCATCACAACCTGTGTGTTTTCCATGACAAAACAAATATGACCTTTCGTGAACTTTGATGGTGGTGAAAAGCAGACGGCCAAGGATTTGCCCGACTGTAGTACAGCATGCCTACCAGTCGATTTATTTGGATTATGACTCATACATCACGTGATATTGATGCATGATGGGTAGGGACTACATGAGCCCAAAGTTTGCATTGCAGCACGAGTTTGAGCAGCTGAGAGCGTTTGTGAGTTAATATGTTTGTCTAAGGGTTGCGTTTCTGTATTTTTTTTACACGATACATAAGCCATCTGGCAACGTGAGAGTCCAGAGTATATTTGTCTAGTCTAAGGGTTGCGTTTTTGTACCTTTTTTTTACACGATACATAAGCCATCTGGCAACGTGAGAGTGCAGAGTATATTTGTCTAGTCTAAGGGTTGCGTTTTTTTGTACTTTTTTTTTACACGATGCAGGAGCCATCTGCAACATGAGAATGCAGAGTATATTTGTCTAAGAGTTGCTTTTTCTGTACTTTTTTTTTCTCTCGGGATGCTTAAACCGTCCGACAACGTGATTTAAGAATGCCTATCCATGGAACATGTCTAGTTTCATCGTGTTTTCTATGACCACCTGTTTCACTTTTCGTATCCATGGAACATATCTAGTTTAATCGTGTTTTCTACTGACCATCTCTTACACTTTCATATCCATGGAACATTATCTAGTCTAGTCGTATTTTCTACTGACCATCTCTTACACTTTCATACCAATGGAACATACATGTTTCATTTCGTATTGCGACAATACTAACACGTTTGACATGTTTCCTTTCTCTACCTATTGTGACAATTCTAACACGTTTGATGTTTCCTTTCTCTCCTTTCGCTATTGTGACAATTCTAACACGTTTGACATGTTTCCTTTCTTTCCTTTCGCTATTGTGACAATACAAACACGTTTGACATGTTTCCTTTCTTTCCTTTCGCTATTGTGACAATTCAAACACGTTTGACATGTTTCTTTCTCTCCTTTCGCTATTGTGACAATTCTGCTGTTTTATGGGGTAAATTCCTCATTACGATCACTCACAACACTACAGTCTAGCTACAACGACTCACAACACTACAGTTTAGCTACAACGACTCACAACACTACAGTTTAGCTACAACCACTCACAACACTACAGTTTAGCTACAACCACTCACAATACTACAGTTATCTACAACCACTCACAACTCTACAGTTTAGCTACAACCACTCACAACACTACAGTTTAGCTACAATTACACTCACAACACTACAGTTTAGCTACAACCATTCACAACACTACAGTTTAGCTACAACCAATCACAATACTACAATTATCTACAACGACTCACAACTCTACAGTTAGCTACAACGATAGATCACAACACTACAGTTTAGCTACAATGACTCACAACACTACAATTAGCTACAATGATTCACAACACTACAGTTTAGCTACAACAACTCACAACACTACAATTTAGCTCAATGACTCACAACTCTACAGTTTAGCTACAACAACTCACAACACTACAGTTTAGCTACAATGACTCACAACACTACAGTTTAGCTACAACCACTCACAACACTACAGTTTAGCTACAACGACTCACAACGTACAGTTTAGCTACAACCACTCACAACACTACAGTTTAGCTACAATGACTCACAACTCTACAGTTAGCTACAACGACTCACAACACTACAGTTTAGCTACAATGACTCACAACTCTACAGTTTAGCTACAATGACTCACAACTCTACAGTTTAGCTACAATGACTCACAACTCTACAGTTTAGCTACAATGACTCACAACTCTACAGTTTAGCTACAATGACTCACAACCTCTACAGTTTAGCTACAACACTCACAACTCTACAGTTTAGCTACAATGACTCACAACTCTACAGTTTAGCAACTCACAACGACTCACAACACTACAGTTAGCTAAAAACAACTCACAACACTACAGTTTAGCTACAACAACTCACAACACTACAGTTTAGCTACAACAACTCACAACACTACAGTCTAGCTACAACCACTCACAACACTACAGTTTAGCTACAACCACTGTTGTACAACACTACAGTCTAGCTACAACCACTCACAACACTACAGTTTAGCTACAACCACTCACAACACTACAGTTTAGCTACAACGACTCACAACACTTGTTTTCAGAATAAAAGGAGAAGAATTTGTATTATTGACTTAACAAGTGTGTTAAATAATCCAGAGAAAATTCGATAACATTTCAAGGCACAGTGATATTTGTCCAGCTGAACGCTGTGCCCAGATTTATGTCATGAGGATGGAGCTAATATTTGGACTGGTGCCAAGTTGTGTGGACGTGACTATTACAATACGTGTTTGTCGCTGTCTATAAAAAAAAATCCCAGCCAGTGTTACGCCCATTGCTTGAGAGACCTTTATTTTTTACTGTGTATACATACCCCCCCTTCCCTACCAGCGTTGAGGATGACACCTCACTCGTTTTAGGAAGATTTGCTACTCAAGAGTTTCTGTGCCATCAATCCATGTGTTAGTAAAATAAAGGCCATTCAAGGTCATTACGGCTCATATAACCGGAGTTTAATCCAGTTTTTATAGCATGACACGGATCAATTGATAATAGTCACCTCCTGGACATGATGTGCTAGTCTGACGCAGGTTTTACTCCATTTTAGTGCTTGTACCCATCTGCACCTGGGTTGAGGGGGGACAATTCGTGTTACGTGTCTTTCCTCAAGGAGCACTACATGAGACGTAGCTTTGCTAGCATTCGAACCTGTCTGACAGCCCATACGACTCGGTAGTCCAGAGGCAAGGTGTCGGCCCTCAACTAAAGGGTCGTGGGCAAATCCCGCGGACGGTTGAAACATTTTCTTGAAATTTTTTCGAGTAGAATCAATCCCCCTTCCCTCCGGTCGAGGCAGGTAAATCGACACCTAGTCCTATCGGAGACGGACGATACAAAGGAGGTCCCGTGTGCAGACCACAACACTGTGCATGTTAAAACCCCTCGGCTCTTTACAAAGCAGTCTTGGCAAAGTGAAAAAAAATCCTACCAAAAGCCCTGAGATCACCGTAGTTGTGGATGTGGGTAAATAAAAACCAACAGCCTAACCACTCAGTCACCCACACCACTCTCCATGTGTTAGCCAGGTAATTATTTTTGACATGGTGAATAAACCAGTGGTTCTCATACATCGATGAACTGCTCCCTACCCCCCCCCCCCCTTTGGGGCTAGTTTCAGGTTTCGGGGGTGGGGGGGGCGATGACTGCAGATTAGCAGAGTCTATTGTTTTGAATGCATCCTTTGGAGCCGGAAAAGTTTGGAATAGGGAGACTGGCGGGGGCGGGGCGGGGGGGGATGAGCCATTGTCACGCTTGACATTTGTGGAAAGGGTGTAAGGGCCCAAAAAGGTTGCGAGCCATTGGAATAAACACGACTGAATCATAACACATGAAGTGTAGTGTGAATCTCTTCCTCCTTCCGAATCAGCCAATATAATGGGGATTTTGTTTACTGGATACACTTTAAGTTAAAGATGTAACGAAAAGGGAAGGATCAGCATTGATGGTCAAACTTGTTCTTCCTCTATCTCTGTTTGTCTGTCTCTCTCTTCATATGTCTTTGTATCTGTCTGTCTGTCTGTCTGTCTGTCTGTCTGTCTCTCTCTCTCTCTCTCTCTCTCTCTCTCTCTCACACATTCTCTCTCTCTCTCTCTCTCTCTCTCTCTCTCTCTCTCTCTCTCTCTATCTTCTATCTCTCTTTCTCTCTCTTTCTCTTCTCTCTCTCTCTCACTCTCTCTCTTTCTCTCTCTCTCTCTATCTCTCTCTCTCACTCTCTCTCTATCTCTCTCTCTCTCTCTCTCTCTCTCTCTCTCTCTCTCTCTCTCTCTCTCTCTCTCTCTAAAACTCTCTCTTCTCTCTCTCTCTCTCTCTCTCTCTTTCTCTCACTCTCTCTCTTTACCTCTCTTTCTCTCTCAATCTCTCTCTCTCTCTCTCTCTCTCTCTACTCTCTCTCTCTCTCTCTCTCTCTCTCTCTCTTTATCTCTCTCTCTCTCTTTCTCTCTCTCTCTCTCTCTCTCTCTCTCTCTCTCTCTCTCACTCTCTCTCTCTCAGACTCTTTTGAATATCTCTCTCTCTCTCTATGTCTCTCTCTCTCTCTCTTTTTCTCTTCTCACTTCAAATCCTCTGTCTGTCTCTCATTTACTTTTCTGTCTGTCTCTCTCTGTCTCTCTCTGTCTTTCTCTCTCTCTCTCTCTCTCTCTCTCTCTCTCTCTCTCTCTCTCTTCTCATCTCTCTCTCTCTATACTCTCTCTCTCTCTCTCTATTAACTCTCTCTCTCTCTCTCTCTCTCTCTCTCTCTCTCTCTCTCTCTTCTATTTCTTCTTATCATTCCTCTGTCTCTATCTCTCTCTCTATCTCTCTCTCTCTCTCTCTCTCTCTCTCTCTCTTTTCTCTCTATCTACTCTCTCT
>JAXRKP010001146.1:87500-125000 GCA_037039925.1 Doris montereyensis | reverse complement strand
TAAACAGTCATATCATTTGAATTGATGTGATGAATCATTCAATTTAAGCAGTCATATCATTTGAATTGATGTGATGAATCATTCAATTTAAGCATTCATATCATTTGAATTGATGTGATGAATCATTCAATTTAAGCATTCATATCATTTGAATTGATGTGATGAATCATTCAATTTAAGCATTCATATCATTTGAATTGATGTGATGGATTCATATCATTTAGAATTATCTAATTTAAGGTCATATCATTTGAATTGATGTGATGAATTAAATTGATTCATATCATTTGAATTGATGTGATGAATCATTCAATTTAAGATACATTTGAATTGACAAACAGACATTAGGATAAATTTATTTTGAAATGTTTATAAAGATGAAGATGAATTTATAGTTCTATCCCGCACAAGTGCAAGTTTAGCTATTGTACATCATATATTTATGTTTGATTCTATTTTTTCGTTTGTATATCTATTATGTTTTATTTGGCACCATCATTAGGATATTTTGAATGCGAAAAGAAGTATGTGGCGATATATGAACAAAGATCGTTTACATAGTCATGGCAGTGCCTAAATGATCAAGGTCATGGCAAGGCCTAAATGATCAAGGTCATGGCAATGCCTAAATGATCAAGGTCATGGCAAAGATCGTTTACAAGTCATGGCAAGTGCCTAAAATGATCAAGGTCATGGCAAGGCCTAAATGATCAAGGTCATGGCAGGGCCTAAATGATCAAGGTCATGGCAGGGCCTAAATGATCAAGGTCATGGCAGGGCCTAAATGATCAAGGTCATGGCAGGCCTAAATGATCAAGGTCATGGCAAGGCCTAAATGATCAAGGTCATGGCAGGGCCTAAATGATCAAGGTCATGGCAAGGCCCCTAAATGATCAAGGTCATGGCAAGGCCTAAATGATCAAGGTCATGGCAAGGCCTAAATGATCAAGGTCATGGCAAGGCCTAAATGATCAAGGTCATGGCAGGGCCTAAATGATCCAAGGTCAGGGCAGGGCCTAAATGATCAAGGTCAGGGCAGGGCCTAAAGGATCAAGGTCATGGCAGGGCCTAAATGATCAAGGTCATGGCAGGGCCTAAATGATCAAGGTCATGGCAGGGCCTAAATGATCAAGGTCATGGCAGGGGCTAAATGATCAAGGTCATGGCAGTGCCTAAATGATCAAGGTCATGGCAGGGCCTAAATGATCAAGGTCATGGCAGGGCCTAAATGATCAAGGTCATGGATGGCAGGGCAGGGCCTAAATGATCAAGGTCATGGCAGGGCCTAAATGATCAAGGTCATGGTAGGGCCTAAATGATCAAGGTCATGGCAGGGCTTACGTAAGAATCGTTTACAAGGTCAAGGTAGATAGTGGAGTAAGAACCAGAACTCACCTCGATTGTGCCACTGTGGTAAAAATATCGAAACTCACACAGGTGAAAGAGATTTGAAACAAACAGACAAAACAGAAAATGACTATAAGAACCACCTGACAAATGACTAGTAAGAGAGTTAGAACCACCTGACAAATGACTAGTAAGAGTTAGAGCCACCTGACAAATTAGACTAGTAAGAGTTAGAACCACCTGACAAATTAGAGCCACCTGACAAATGACACGTAAGAGAGTTAGAGCCATCTGACAAATGACTAGTAAGAGAGTTAGAGCCACCTGACAAATGACTAGTAAGAGAGTTAGAGCCATCTGACAAATGACTAGTAAGAGAGTTAGAGCCACCTGGACAAATGACTAGTAAGAGAGTTAGAGCCACCTGACAAATGACTAAGAGAGTTAGAGCCACCTGACAAATGACTAGTAAGAGAGTTAGACAACAAATGACTAGTAAGAGAGTTAGAGCCACCTGACAAATGTCGATAAAATTTGTGTGGCATATTTAAAATACAGAAAACCGCATTAGTCCTCAGTTATTTCAACTATTTTTCAACCTTTTATTTTGTCATGTCATCAATGCGTACAAACTTACAGTATTCACTCACACACACACACCTACACACACATACACACACACACACACACACACACAGACACAAACACATACAGACACCCGTATCGAGATCGTGGGAAACCGGAGACGATGACGTAGACCCTCCTCTCACCCCCATCCCCGTCCCCGAGAACATTTTTGACTGAACATTTAAAATTGTAAGGACTTGTCATCCGTGAAATCTGATTGCATATTAGAATTCAGCGTATCCTATTCATCGCGTGAAAATACAAAATTAAGTTTTAGGTTCGGATAGAAACAAATTTGTTAGAATTGGTCGTTTAATCGGATGCATATTCCCGTGCGTTGAACGTCTAAATCTAGATTTACATCCACTTGCCACCCCACCCCCACCCCCAACGGCAAACGCAAAGGCAAGCGCAGTGCCAGTGTCACTCGTCTCAGTCTCAAACTTTTTTTTTTCTTTCTTACCGCACTAGGCAACCCAAACCACTGTGCGTCTTACTCAACGTCAGCCGCCTTTGGTGTGTGTCCCTCTTGAACGTGTGTGTGAGGATGTGTGTCAGCCGCCTTTGGTGTGTGTCCCTCTTGAACGTGTGTGTGAGGATGTGTGTCAGCCGCCTTTGGTGTGTGTCCCTCTTGAACGTGTGTGAGGATGTGTGTCAGCGTTCAAAACGGTGTTCACTCAAATTTGTTCCATTTCTCCAGGATAACATTTTCCGCTGCCTTGTTAATAGCGACAACAGTCAAACGGTTGCTGTATAGGTTCTGTCTGCTGCTCGTTAGACATGACCTTTGATATCTAAATTCAGTGAAAGCATTTATTCCCTGTTCTTATGCTGAATCTCATTTTAAGATCGTTTTGAACCGATCTTTATATGTCATCGATAATGTCTAAAAAGAATTTGATAGAAACCCTTGAATGTACTAAATGTACTATAGGCCAGACCGATACACATGAAAACTTAGAATGCCTTGCCAAACAAAAACGCTTCTTAGTTCAAGGGTACAAAACCTTCGAAACGATCAGACACGACTGTCTTTGCCACACGACGGAAGATGAGTTAAGCCTAGCCATTTTATCATTGGATGAAGGAGATGATTTTGCAACAACACCAAGGGGAGCATGCTGCCATGTGGTACAAATCAAATCATATTGTAAGATTCAACAACTCCAAATTTCAACGGGGATGAAAAAAGGTATCGGAAAAACTCCTCCTCTGACACATTTCTTCATTCTGACTGGCCGCCAAAACAAACACGTAGACGGCCTTTCTACATCCAGCGAAGGGACAAACACGTAATGGACAGAGGAATTTCGTGGACACTTCTGGACATCCAGCGTTTCGGCAATGGACACTAACAGAGGATTTCGGCAATGGACACTAACAGAGGAATTTCAAATTCGGCAATAACAGGACAATGGACACTAACAGAGGATTTTTTAGAGCTATTTTTTTCTGAAAAGGAGGAAGATGATATAAATGAACTGCATTTTGTCATGACTTTAGAGGTAAGCGACAAGGTAAAATGATCGCAGAGAAAACAAAAGACGCAAAGCTATTGGCAAAATTTACACATCGCGATATGGTTGCGCAAGAGGCTCATTATCCCCGAAAATGCTTGCTCACTTTGTGTCATAAAGTAAGGGAAAGGCATGCTATCGAACCGGATATAGACCGTGGAAAATACTATTCTAGCAGAACTTGTCTCGTTTCTGGAGGAGGGTGCTTCGGGGGACAAGCCAAGAATTTAGAAACTTGCGACACATCGTGGAAATGTTCAATGACCGTTTAAAAGAATATAGAGAAAAGGGACTGAGAGAATACATACCACCCATTTGAAAGATAGGCTTGATAAAGACAGCTTTAGAAGGCACGTCTGATAGTGATGCAGTCAATATTATGCATACAGGAAAACTAATCCGGAAAGATATCATTGACCATCAAGTATTCTCTTGTGAAGGAACATTTTCAAATCCCATTGACAGTAATGATCCCCCATTATCTGCTGGTGTTGATGAAAATGATTTTGATTGGAAATAGTGTAGAAGATGATCTAAGCATTCGCCAGAAAGAGACAATGATGCTCAGTCAACTTATTATCTTTAACTCTGTACAGAGAGCAAGAGCAGAAACTGACAGCGCGGAGAAACAGAATCGCTATAACAATTACAAAGAAACGTCAACCCCTCTATACGTTGGACTAAAAATCTACGACCAAACACGACCGAAAGGTTTAGTTGATAGACTCGTTCACTTAGGCATCTGTGTCTCATGTACGAGAGTTATGACTTTTTTTTTAACGGCCATTGCCAATTCGGTATGAATCCGAGGGTTTTCTTTGTCCATCATCATTGCGGAAAAAAGGTTTTTACAACTGCTGTGGATAATAATGATTATAAGCCATCATCGGCTACCGCCAAATATTCTTTTCATGGCATAGGGATGTCCTCGTTTCAAAATTCAACAGAGAAGCAGCCTGGCATCCCAAAGAAAACATTAAAAATTAGCAATTCATGCAAGAATGTCATGGATTTGCCAACAGAATTTACAGAAGTGATGCATATTCCAAACAATGTGTTTAAGCATCAAGTGCCTAGCGTTCACTGACCTATAATTTTTTAGTCACATTATGTCGGCAAAGCACATGGTTACAGCACGTCTCAGATAAACTGCAAACTTCATCGGAAAACCTAACATTTGCAGCTTTCAATGTTGTTGCTACAGAAAATGAAGCTAGACCAGTTTTGGTCATTCACGGTCAAACGGTCATAGTATTTACGCTTGTCAATAATAAGTTATGACTTTACTCTGACTTCCATGAAGTATTTATTGACGACTATACACGTTGTTCTCACAATTTAGTCAGCTCTGAAGTTTGTTACTATACAAATATAGTGGACATTTCACTGGTCAGTTTTGGTCATTTAGGGTACTTTCTCAGGGTGGTTCTATATCAGCCATCATTTACATTGGTATTAGCTACAACATTGCCAAGTTTGGTGTTTTTATAAGAATTTGCACATTGTTTGCACTAAGACTCCACTAAGACTCCACTAAGACTCCACTAAGACTTCACTAAGACTTCACTAAGACTTCACTAAGACTCCACTAAGACTTCACTAAGACTCCACTTAGACTCCACTAAGACTTCACTAAGACTTCACTAAGACTCCACTAAGACTTCACTAAGACTCCACTAAGACTCCACTAAGACTCCACTAAGACTCCACTAAGACTCCACTAAGACTTCACTAAGACTCCACTAAGACTTCACTAAGACTTCACTAAGACTTCACTAAGACTCCACTAAGACTTCACTAAGACTCCACTTAGACTCCACTAAGACTTCACTAAGACTTCACTAAGACTTCACTAAGACTCCACTAAGACTCCACTAAGACTCCACTAAGACTCCACTAAGACTCCACTAAGACTCCACTAAGACCCACCAAGACCCACTAAGACTCCACTAAGACTCCACTAAGACTCCACTAAGACTTCACTAAGACTCCACTAAGACTCCACTAAAGACTCCACTAAGAGCACCGGGGGACTTAACGACAAGGAAGGTCAAGGTCGACGATGCATCCCCGCATAACACTTCCTGAAAATAATATTCCATGTTTTATGAATTCCCCATTGGGTATCGAAGGTGTCCAAGGTATCGAAGGTGTCCAAGGTATCGAAGGTGTCCAATGTATCGAAGATGTCCAAGGTATCGTAGGTGTCCAAGGTATCGAAGGTGTCCAAAGTATCGAATGTGTCCGTATCGAAGGTGTCCAATGTATCGAAAATGTCCAAGGTATCGAAGGTGTCCAAGGTATCGAAAGTGTCCAAGGTATCGAAGGTGTCCAAGTCGTACACAAGACTTCCCAACCCCTTTTTCCTTCTAACCTTTTCTGATTTGCCTGTCAGAGCTTAGATGGGATGGATATTGTCACACTAAACATAAATTCACTTAAACGTGTTTTGAAACCCCTACCGAGACCGAGTGTCCAAAAAGAGTTGCCAGCGACTCATACGAATATTACTCCCATTAAGACTGATGGAGCAAAGGCTCATTTTGAATCTTCACTTAGTTCAATGTACAGTATGTTTGTGTCTTTCTTTTTCTTTCATCATCAGCTGACATGCAACAGTATGAAAATCCGCAACGTGTTATAATCAAACGGGAATCTTTGTCCCTGAAATCTGTCACATTCAACGAAACAGATAATCAGCCGTTACCCCCACCCCAAAAAACAAAACAGAAAACTAAAACAAACCCTTCGTAATGGATCATAACAAACATCCCCTTCATAATCATTGCTTCATGTCTAAGTTGTAGATTTTAATTCACTACTTCATGTCTAAGTTGTAGATTTTAATTCACTACTTCATGTCTAAGTTGTAGATTTTAATTCACTACTTCATGTCTAAGTTGTAGATTTTTAATTAACTACTTCATGTCTAAGTTGTAGATTTTTGATTCACTACTTCATGTCTAAGTTGTAGATTTTGATTCACTACTTCATGTCTAAGTTGTAGATTTTGATTAACTACTTCATGTCTAAGTTATAGATTTTGATTAACTACTTCATGTCTAAGTTGTAGATTTTAATTCACTACTTCATGTCTAAGTTGTAGATTTTTGATTCACTACTTTATGTCTAAGTTGTAGATTTTTAACTACTTCATGTCTAAGTTGTAGATTTTTGATTCTCTACTTCATGTCTAAATTGTACATTTTTGATTCACTACTTCATGTCTAAATTGTAGATTTTTAATTCTCTGCTTCATGTCTAAGTTGTACATTATTAATTCTCTACTTCATGTCTAAGTTGTAGATTTTTTTAATTCACTACTTCATGTCTAAGTTGTACATTTTGATTCACTACTTCATGTCTAAATTGTAGATTTTTAATTCTCTGCTTCATGTCTAAGTTGTAGATTTTAATTCACTGCTTCATGTCTAAGTTGTAGATTTTTGATTCACTACTTCATGTCTAAGTTGTAGATTTTGATTCACTACTTCATGTCTAAGTTGTAGATTTTGATTCACTACTTCATGTCTAAATTGTAGATTTTAATTCACTACTTCAAGTTTAAATTGTAGATTTTGATTAACTACTTCATGTCTAAGTTGTAGATTTTAATTCACTACTTCATGTCTAAATTGTAGATTTTTGATTTACTACTTCATGTCTAAATTGTAGATTTTTAATTCTCTGCTTCATGTCTAAATTGTAGATTTTTGATTCACTACTTCATGTCTAAATTGTAGATTTTTAATTTACTATTCTCTACTTCATGTCTAAGTTGTAGATTTTGATTTACTACTTCATGTCTAAATCTAATGTCTAAGTTGTAGATTTTTGATTTACTACTTCATGTCTAAATTGTAGATTTTTAATTTACTACTTCATGTCTAAGTTGTAGATTTTTGATTCACTAAAAATTGTAGATTTTTGATTTACTCTGCTTCATGTCTAAGTTGTAGATTTTTTGATTCACTACTTCATGTCTAAATTGTAGATTTTTAATTCTCTGCTTCATGTCTAAGTTGTAGATTTTAATTTACTACTTCATGTCTAAATTGTAGATTTTGATTCTCTGCTTCAAGTTTAAATTGTAGAAGAAACATCAACATGGTCAAATTTTTAATTGATTGTCACCACCATCATGTCTAAGTTGTACAAAACATTTGATTTAACCAGAATTTAATTGAAATTCAAGAGTACTAAGTTGTAGATTTTGATTGTGTGTGTGTTCATGTAATAAGTTGTAGATTTTCTGATTAACTGACAACATATTAGGTTGTTTTAAAAATATAAATTTTATTTGCCTTTTCAGCTGTTTTTCAACTCACTTCATGTTTATCAATATTCACGAACTAGGATCATTTATGTTCATTTAATCGGACACAGTGATTGATTTCATAATTATAAATGCATTCCTTTTTTACATCTAGAACAATTGCGTTTCTTTATTTCAGGCTTGTAGTTGACTTTGAACAAGGCTTGGAAACAGAACTTAACTGAAAGAAAAACACTTCAATATACAAATCTAAGGTTGTAATTTGATTTTTTCTTGATTAACTTGATTTCATGTCTAAGTTGGTAGATTTTGTATTCTGTACTACTTCATGGTATGTCTAAATTGTAGATTTTATGATGGTGTATGTTGTATGGTATGGTGTATGTTGTATGATAAATTTGTATGGTATGGTGTATGTTGTATTTGTATGTTGTACTTCATGTTGTATGGTAGTATGTGTATGTTGTATGGTGTTGTATGTTGTATTTATGGTACTTGTATGTCTAAATTTGTAGAGGGTTGTTTATGTTGTTTGGATGTTGTACTGGTATGGTATGGTACTTATGTTGTAAGTGTATTTGTAGTAGGGTGTATTTGTTTGGATTTGTACGTGGTTCATGTCTATGTTGTATGATTTTTGATTTACTACTTTTGGAGTGTTGTACTAAATTGTAGATTATTGTATTTGTACTAGGGTTATGTTGTATGTCTAAGTTATAGATTTTTTGATTTACTACTTCATGTTTATGTTGTAAGTTGTACGATTTTTACTTCATGGGGTGTTTACTATGGGGTTTGTAGATGTGTTGTAATGGATGTGTAAATTTTTTGATTTACTACTTCATGTCTAAATTGTAGATTTTTGATTTACTGTTATACTTCATGTCTAAGTTGTAGATTTTTGATTTACTACTTCATGTCTAAAATTGTAGATTTTTGATTTACTACTTCATGTCTAAATTGTAGATTTTTGATTTACTACTTCATGTCTAAATTGTATGTAGATTTTGATTTACTACTTCATGTCTAAATTGTAGATTTTTGATTTACTGCTTCATGTTTAAGTTGTAGATTTTTGATTCCTACTTCATGTTTAATTTGTACGTGATTTTTGATTTACTACTTCATGTCTAAATTTCATAGATTTTTGATTTACTACTTCATGTCTAAATTGTAGATTTTTTGATTTACTACTTCATCTAAATTGTCTTTTTGATTTACTACTTCATGTCTAAATTGTATTTTGATTCTCTGCTTCAAGTTTAAGTTGTAGAAGAAACATCAACGTGGTCAAATGCTTTTAAAAATCTGATTGTCACCACCATGACGGTAGATACAAAGTGTGGACAAACATTTGATCTTAACCAGATGTATGAAATTGTAATTTAATTGAAATTCAAGAGGTGTACGTGATATATCTGTGTGTATGGGGTGTGTGTGTGTGTGTGTGTGTGTGTGTATGTGTGTACGGGGTAATGGTATGGTGTGTTGTAGTATAAGCAAATTTTCTGCACAGAAGCTGACAACATATTAGGTTGTTTTATGTTAAATAGAAATTTTATTTGTCTTTTCAGCTGTTTTTCAACTCAATTTGTACGCTATGTATGTTGTTTTTCACGCTAGTGGGTATGTTTATCAATATTCACGTGGTAACTAGGATCATAAATTATGAGTCGTGTCATTTAATCAGACACAGTGATTGAATTGTCATAAATTATAAATGCATTACTTTTTTTACATCTAGAACAATTGCGTTTCTTTATTTCATTTCTGCTAAGTTGTTTTACTGTTGACCGGTAAGAACAAGGCTTGGAAACAGAACTCCCATAACTGAAAGAAAAACACGAACATTGTGTAATATACAAATCCCAGGTTGCATAATTTGCAGTTTCACTTTCTTGATTTATTTGAAATTGATTTTGTTGTCAGCGTTACGCGCAGGAAGGTGCATTAACTATATAGAGCGTGGGGGTGGTGGTGGGGTAGACTGGTATGGGGTGTCGTGTATGCTGTATGGTATGGTGTCGCATGCTGTATGGTATGGTGTATGTTGTATGGTATGGTGTTTCAGTTGTATGGTATGGTGTATGTTGTATGATATGGTGTATGTTGTATGGTATGGTGTATGTTGTATGATATGGTGTATGTTGTATGGTAGTGTATGTTGTATGATATGGTGTATGTTGTATGGTATGTGTATGTTGTATGGTGGTGATGGTGTTGTATGTTGTATGGTATGGTGTATGTTGTATGATATGGTGTATGTTGTATGGTATGGTGTATGTTGTATGATATGGTGTATGTTGTATGGTATGGTGTATGTTGTATGGTATGGTGTATGTTGTATGGTAGTGTATGTTGTAGTAGGGTGATGTTGTATGGTATGGTGTATGTTGTATGATATGGTGTATGTTGTATGGTAGTGTGTATGTTGTAGTAGGGTGTATGTTGGTTGAGTGTTACGTGTTTCGTGGTTGGTACGTGGTATGGTATGGTGTATGTTGTATGGTAGTGTTGTACGTGGTATAGTACGGGTGTATGTTGTTTGGAGTGTTGTACGTGGTATGGGGTGTTGTATGTTGTATGGTAGTGTTGTATGTTGTAGTAGGTTGTATGTTGTTTGGATGTTGTACGTGGTATGGTATGGTATGTATGTTGTTTGGAGTGTTGTACGTGGTATGGTATGGTGTATGTTGTATGGTAGTGTATGTTGTAGTAGGGTGTATGTTGTTTGGAGTGTTGTACGTGGTATGGTGTATGTTGTTCGGTAGGGAATGTTGTGTTGTAGGAAGGATTTAACCCTTTACAACTAGAGCGACATTGCAATGAACGGAAACAAAAGGAATAACAAATCTCATATTATGCTATTGTCAAAAATTCATAAAACAAAACTTAAAAATAAAAAACATTCTGATCAAATTTAAATATTGTACCGAATAAGGTGTGTGCCCAAAGTAGTTTGTTGAAAAATGAAAAAGCCTATCGATATGAATTTGGTAAAATTTGGAGGTAAAATCAAGATGGTCGTCGTTTCCATGGCAACCGGAAGCGTCAGGAAAAAAAACAACGACACATTTCAACTCAGTACACAATGCCTATTACACCTATACATAAGTTACATTGATGGGAACAAACGGGAAAATTTTCACTCAGGACCCGCCCCCCGCTCCCCCCCCCCAAAGGCTTTCACTTTGTCTTACATTTGGTTTTCGTTACGTATTGAAGGTGATTAACTCTTGAGGACACAAACGCAAAATGTCCCCCTCTAAAAATAGACTCACTTTTCTGCCCTCGCTTGGCGCGTCCCGTCGTCCGCCCCGTCGCATC
Organism: Doris montereyensis; assembly: GCA_037039925.1. Classification (NCBI taxonomy): domain Eukaryota; kingdom Metazoa; phylum Mollusca; class Gastropoda; order Nudibranchia; family Dorididae; genus Doris; species Doris montereyensis. The sequence continues at coordinate 113,906 of JAXRKP010001146.1, read as the reverse complement.
ACGTGATACTTTTTACTCCATCTATCTACGAGAACTAGCACTGAAGGTTTCAGGGCCTTCAATGAATTTGAATTATTTTCATTCTAGAGTTAGATTTATATGAAGATGTATTTAATGTTGGTGATAAAATTGTTAATCAGTCAGGAAAGACACTGTCCTGTATGTCCGTATGCAAATCCGCTGTGTGTGTTGTATGGTATGATGTTTTGTGTGTTGTATGGTGTTATGAGGTTTTGTGTGTTTGTATGGGGTGTTATTAAGTTGTTTGGAGTGTTGTATGTTGTATGGGGTATTGTACGGTAGGGAATGGTGTGTGTGTTGTATGGCATGAGGTTTTGTGTGTTGTATGGGGAGATGATGCTTGGAGTGTCATATGCTGTTTGGCGTGTTGTATGTTGTATGGGGTGTTGTATGTTGTATGGGGTGTTGTATGTTGTATGGGGTGTTGTATGTTGTATGGGGTGTTGTATGTTGGATAGTATGGGGTGAAATACGGTAGGGATTATTGTGTGTTGAATGTTGTATGGGGTGTTGTATGATAGGGGTGCTGTGTGATAGGGGATGGGGGGGGGAGAGTGTTGTGGCCTGTCAGGGCTGTTGTGTCGAAGAGCTGCATCTCTTCCCAACCAATTTTGTTTCTTTTTTGAGCTTTTCAACATCGAAGAAAATCACCGTACTATCTATTCAGGTAAACCCGACTCAGCCCACTGTTGGTCATGATGAATGGACAGCATCAATCGAGTAGAGCTATTTACCACCTGGGTGTCACAAGCTTTAGATTGTTTCACATCACCTGTGTTTCACAAGCTTTAGACTGTCTCACATCACCTGTGTTTCACAAGCTTTAGACTGTCTCACATCACCTGTGTTTCACAAGCTTTAGACTGTCTCACATCACCTGTGTTTCACAAGCTTTAGACTGTCTCACATCACCTGTGTTTCACAAGCTGTGTTTCACATCACCTGTGTTTCACAAGCTTTAGACTGTCTCACATCACCTGTGTTTCACAAGCTTTAGACTGTCTCACATCACCTGTGTTTCACAAGCTTTAGACTGTCTCACATCACCTGTGTTTCACAAGCTTTAGACTGTCTCACATCACCTGTGTTTCTACAGAGCTTTAGACTGTCTCACATCACCTGTGTTTCACAAGCTTTAGACTGTCTCACATCACTGTGTTTCACAAGCTTTAGACTGTCTCACATCACCTGTGTTTCACAAGCTTTAGACTGTCTCACATCACCTGTGTTTCTGCAAGCGTTAGACTGTCTCACATCACCTATGTTTCACAAGCTTTAGACTATCTCATCATTTATGTTTCTAAAGCTTTAGACTGTCTCACATCACCTGTGTTTCACAAGCTTTAGACTGTCTCACATCACCTGTGTTTCAAGCTTTAGACTGTCTCACATCACCTGTGTTTCACAAGCTTTAGACTGTCTCCATCACCTGTGTTTCACAAGCTTTGACTGTCTCACATCATCTATGTTTCACAAGCTTTAGACTGTCTCACATCACCTGTGTTTCACCTGTGTTTCAAGCTTTAGACTGTCTCACATCACCTGTGTTTCACAAGCTTTAGACTGTCTCACATCACCTGTGTTTCACAAGCTTTAGACTGTCTCACATCACCTGTGTTTCACAAGCTTTAGACTGTCTCACATCACCTGTGTTTCACAAGCTTTAGACTGTCTCACATCACCTGTGTTTCACAAGCTTTAGATTGTCTCACATCACCTGTGTTTCACAAGCTTTAGACTGTCTCACGTCACCTGTGTTTCACAAGCTTTAGACTGTCTCACATCACCTGTGTTTCACAAGCTTTAGACTGTCTCACATCACCTGTGTTTCACAAGCTTTAGACTGTCTCACATCACCTGTGTTTCACAGAGCTTTAGACTGTCTCACATCACCTGTGTTTCACAAGCTTTAGACTGTCTCACATCACTGTGTTTCACAAGCTTTAGACTGTCTCACATCACCTGTGTTTCACAAGCTTTAGACTGTCTCACATCACCTATGTTTCACAAGCTGAGACTGTCTCACATCACCTATGTTTCACAAGCTTTAGACTATCACATCATTTATGTTTCACAAGCTTTAGACTGTCTCACATCACCTGTGTTTCACAAGCTTTAGACTGTCTCACATCACCTGTGTTTCACAAGCTTTAGACTGTCTCACATCACCTGTGTTTCACAAGCTTTAGACTGTCTCACATCACCTGTGTTTCACAAGCTTTAGACTGTCTCACATCATCTGTGTTTCACAAGCTTTAGACTGTCTCACATCACCTGTGTTTTTACAAGCTTTCTGTCTCACTCACCTGTGTTTCTTTAGACTGTCTCACATCACCTGTGTTTCACAAGCTTTAGACTGTCTCACATCACCTGTGTTTCACAAGCTTTAGACTGTCTCACATCACCTGTGTTTCACAAGCTTTAGACTGTCTCACATCATTTATGTTTCACAAGCTTTTGACTGTCTCACATCATTTATGTTTCACAAGCTTTAGACTGCCTCACATCACCTGTTTTCACAAGCTTTAGACTGTCTCACATCACCTGTGTTTCGCAAGCTTTAGACTGTCTCATCACCTGTGTTTCACAAGCTTTAGACTGTCTCACATCACCTGTGTTTCACAAGCTTTAGACTGTCGCACATCATTTATGTTTCACAAGCTTTAGACTGTCTCACATCATTTATGTTTCTATAGCTTTAGACTGCCTCACATCACCTGTGTTTCACAAGCTTTAGACTGTCTCACATCACCTGTGTTTCTGCAAGCTTTAGACTGTCTCACATCACCTGTGTTTTACAAGCTTTAGACTGTCTCATCACCTATGTTTCGCAAGCTTTAGACTGTCTCACATCACCTGTGTTTCACAAGCTTTAGACTGTCTCACATCACCTATGTTTCTAAGCTTTAGACTGTCTCACATCACCTGTGTTTCGCAAGCTTTAGACTATCACATCATTTATGTTTCACAAGCTTTAGACTGTCTCACATCATCTGTGTTTCCAAGCTTTAGACTGTCTCACATCACCTGTGTTTCACAATCAATAGACTGTCTCATATCATCTGTGTTTCACAAGCTTTAGACTGTCTCACATCACCTGTTTTACAATTGTTGGTCAGCACATTGTACTTTAGACTGGCATTTCAATCTCTTTTATCCAATTGGTCAGCACATTGTAATTTAGTATGACATTTCATTCTCTTTTACGACTGTTGGTCAGCACATTGTACTTTAGCATGGCATTTCATTCACTTTTACGCCTGTTGGTCAAATCATTGTACTTGTGTGTATGACACTTTCTTGCTGGCACCTAGGCGAATCACTAAAAACATCGAGTTGTAACAAGGACGATTGACATTCTTGTTACTGAGTTGAAATGCGGTGTTGATCCAATCTCTAGACTATAGCCAATCTCTAGACTATAGCCAATCTCTAGACTATATCCAATCTTTAGACTATAACCAATCTCTAGACTATAGCCAATCACTAGACTATATCCAATCTCTAGACTATAGCCAATCTTTAGACTATAGCCAATCTCTAGACTATATCCAATCTCTAGACTATAGCCAATCTCTAGACTATATCCAATCACTAGACTATAGCCAATCTTTAGACTATATCCAATCTCTAACTATAGCCAATCTCAATAGACTATATCCAATTACTAGACTATATCCAATTACTAGACTATATCCAATTACTAGACTATATCCAATCTCTAGACTATATATCTAATTACTAGACTATATCCAATCACTAGACTATATCCAATCACTAGACTATAGCCAATTAATAGACTATATCCAATCAATAGACTATATCCAATTACTAGACTATATCCAATCACTAGACTATATCCCATCACTAGACTATATCCAATTACTAGACTATATCCAATTGCTAGACTATATCCAATCAATAGACTATATCCAATCAATAGACTATATCCAATTACTAGACTATATCCAATTACTAGACTATATCCAATTACTAGACTATATCCAATCACTAGACTATATCCAATCACTAGACTACATCTAATTACTAGACTATATCTAATCACTAGACTATATCTAATTACTAGACTATATCCAATCACTAGACTATATCCAATCACTAGACTATATCCAATCACTAAACTATATCCAATCACTAGACTATATAATTACTAACTATATCTAATCACGAGACTATATCTAATTACTAGACTATATCCAATCGCTAGACTATATCTAATCACTAGACTATATCCAATTACTAGACTATATCCAATTACTAGACTATATCTAATTACTAGACTATATCAATCACTAGACTATATCCAATTACTAGACTATATCCAATTACTAGACTATATCTAATTACTAGACTATATCTAATCACTAGACTATATCTAATTACTAGACTATATCCAATTACTAGACTATATCTAATTACTAGACTATATCTAATCACTAGACTATATCCAATCACTAGACTATATCTAATTACTAGACTATATCTAATTACTAGACTATATCTAATTACTAGACTATATCCAATCACTAGACTATATCTAATCACTAGACTATATCTAATTACTAGACTATATCAATTACTAGACTATATCTAATTACTAGACTATATCCAATTACTAGACTATATCCAATTACTAGACTATATCCAATTACTAGACTATCTAATCACTAGACTATATCTAATCACTAGACTATATCTAATTACTAGACTATATCCAATTACTAGACTATATCCAATTACTAGACTATATCCAATTACTAGACTATATCCAATTACTAGACTATATCCAATCACTAGACTATATCCAATTACTAGACTATATCCAATTACTAGACTATATCCAATTACTAGACTATATCCAATTACTAGACTATATCCAATCACTAGACTATATCCAATCACTACACTATATCCAATTATTAGACTATATCCAATTACTAGACTATATCTAATTACTAGACTATATACAATCACTAGACTATATCCAATTACTAATATCCAATTACTACTATATCCAATCAATAGACTATATCCAATCACTAGACTATATCCAATTAATAGACTATATCCAATTACTAGACTATATCAAATTACTAGACTATATATCTAATTACTAGACTATATCCAATCACTAGACTATATCCAATTACTAGACTATATCCAATTACTAGACTATATCTAATCACTAGACTATATCTAATCTAGACTAATTTAATTACTAGACTATATCCAATTACTAGACTATATCTAATTACTAGACTATATCCAATCACTAGACTATATCAATTACTAGACTATATCCAATTACTAGACTATATTCAATTACTAGACTATATCCAATTAATAGACTATATCCAATTACTAGACTATATCCAATTACTAGACTATATCCAATCACTAGACTATATCCAATCACTAGACTATATCCAATTACTAGACTATATCCAATTACTAGACTATATCCAATTACTAGGCTATATCCAATTACTAGACTATATCAATTACTATACTATATCCAATTACTAGACTATATCCAATCACTAGACTATATCCAATCACTAGACTATATCCAATAAATAGACTATATCCAATTACTAGACTATATCCAATTACTAGACTATATCCAATTACTAGACTATATCCAATCACTAGACTATATCCAATTACTAGACTATATCCAATTACTAGACTATATCTAATCATCTAATCAGACTATATCTAATTACTAGACTATATCCAATTACTAGACTATATCTAATTACTAGACAATATCTAATTACTAGACTATATCCAATTACTAGACTATATCCAATTACTAGACTACATCCAATTACTAGACTATATCCAATTACTAGACTATATCCAATTACTAGACTATATCCAATCACTAGACTATATCCAATCATTAGACTATATCCAATCACTAGACTATATCCAATCACTAGAATACTATATCCAATTACTAGACTATATCCAATTACTAGACTATATCCAATTACTAGACTATATCCAATTACTAGAATATATCCAAATACTAGACTATATCCAATCACTAGACTATATCCAAATACTAGACTATATCCAATTACTAGACTATATCTAATTACTAGACTATATCCAATCACTAGACTATATCCAATTACTAGACTATATCCAATTACTAGACTATATCCAATTACTAGATTATATCCAATTACTAGACTATATCTCACTAGACTATATCTAATTACTAGACTATATCCAATTACTAGACTATATCTAATTACTAGATTATATCTAATTACTAGATTATATCTAATTACTAGACTATATCCAATTACTAGACTATATCTCATTACTAGACTATATCCAATTACTAGACTATATCTAATTACTAGACTATATCCAATTACTAGACTATATCTAATTACTAGACTATATCCAATTACTAGACTATATCTAATTACTAGATTATATCCAATTACTAGACTATATCTAATTACTAGAGTATATCCAATCACTAGACTACATCCAATTACTAGACTATACCCAATCACCAGAATATATCCAATTACTAGACTATACCCAATTTAGACTATACCCAATCACCAGAATACATCCAATTACTAGACTATACCCAATCACCAGAATACATCCAATTACTAGACTATACCCAATCACCAGAATATATCCAATCACTAGACTATATACATCCAATTACTAGACTATACCCAATCACCAGAATACATCCAATTACTAGACTATACTAATCACCAGAATACATCCAATTACTAGACTATACTCAATCACCAGAATACATCCAATTACTAGACTATACCCAATCACCAGAATACATCCAATTACTAGACTATATCCAATCACTAGACTATATCCAATTACTAGACTATATCCAATTACTAGACTATATCCAATTACTAGACTATATCCAATCACTAGACTATATCCAATTACTAGACTATATCCAATTACTAGACTATATCCAATCACTAGACTATATCCAATTACTAGACTATACCCAATCACCAGAATACATCCATATCCAATCACTAGACTATATCCAATTACTAGAGTATATCCAATTACTAGACTATATCCAATCACTAGACTATATCCAATTACTAGACTATACCCAATCACCAGACTACATCCAATTACTAGACTATATCCAATTACTAGACTATATCCAATTACTAGACTATACCCAATCACCAGACTATATCCAATTACTAGACTATATCCAATTACTAGACTATACCCAATTACCAGACTATATCCAATTACTATACTATATCCAATTACCAGACTATATGCAATTACTAGACTATACCCAATCACCAGACTATATCCAAAATGAGATGCAAGAGTGACACACGTTATCTCTCTCTCAATTAGTCTTTCTCTAACCTCTCTAGGTCTCGTTAGCTCTCTCGCCACAATTAGTGATTGGTTTACTCATTTTCGTCACATGTGGTAATCTCAGGAGCTCAACGAAAACCAAGATTTATTGAGATTGTCTCATACTTCATGTGGAGATCTTAATCTAGTCAATAGAGTGACACACGTCTCTCTCTCTCTCTCTCTCTCTCTCTCTCTCTCTCTCTCTCTCTCTCTCTCTCTCTCTCTCTCTCTCTCTCTCTCTCTCTCTCTCTCTCTCGCTCTTTCTCTCTCTCTTCTCTCTCTCGCTCTCTCTCTCTCTCTCTCTCTCTCTCTCTCTCTCTCTCTCTCTCTCTCTCTCTCTCTCTCTGTCTCTCTCTCTCCCACACACACACATTCTTACACACACACACACACACACACACAACACACACACACATTTAGATACATACATAGAGCAAAATGAAAGATCAAAGAAGACAAAAATACAATGTTTGGACAATTATAACCATCACCACACAGCTTTATTATAAGATGGAAAATACAATGTTTGGACAATTATAACCATCACCCCATAGTTTTATTATAAGGTGGAAAATACAATGTTTGGACAATTATAACCATCACCACACAGTTTTATTATAAGATGAAAATCAGCCATAATAACCATGTCCACTCGTACGATTTGCGGAGTTCTAGACTGAAATACCGTCGCCCGCCCCATCTCCTACAAATCACGTGACATGATCATGTGTGGATGACACGGTCACAACAACCTTGTGATTTCATAGCTGTCCGATTATGTTGATGGCAACAGATGACTTTTCTGCTCTTCAAGACATTATTTCATCCTTCTTATGAAATGTTCTCACGTTTTCTCTCTCTCTCCCCTCATGTTGTCTTCTTCTTTAAGTTGTTTGTCTGGAATAATTCATTTACGTGGTGTTAGATATTTAGTGACATCGATGGCTGAACAGTTAAGCTGTGAGACTTGGAATCAGGAAGTCCCAGGTTCGAATCATAGCAAAGCTATGTCCTTGAGAAAGTCACTTAACCAACATTTCCCCCACTCGACCCAGGCGCAAATGGGTACACGCACTAGCTTTGGAGTAAGAACCTGCATCATACTATTCTAGTGTCATATCCAGCAGGTGCTTATTATCACCTGCTCCACTTGACGCTATAGAAACCGGAATAAGCTCCGGCTCTATGGACCGTAATGGCCTTGATGGAACTTTGCTTTCACTTTACTCGTTAAAAAGATAACTGTATGATAAGCATACCATCTACTAAGGTTAAGTTCAAATCACTACGTTAAATATAGACAACTGTATGAAAGCATACCATCTACTAAGGTTACATCTATATTACTACGACTATCCCAAACCCTTTATCACCCTGCGAACCTTGAACCAATGACAAAAGTCCAGCTATTTCATTATCTCCATGACATGATAAAAGTGACCATCCTTTAAAGGCTCATTGGGGAGGTCATGTTAGTAACCCTAGACATTCTCAGTAGCGGAATGTCAAATCAGGGAACTCATTAGAGAGGTCGTATTAGTAACCCTAGACATTCTCAGTAGCGGAATGTCAAATCAGGGAACTCATTAGAGAGGTCGTATTAGTAACCCTAGACATTCTCAGTAGCGGAATGTCAAATCAGGAACTCATTAGAGAGGTCGTATTAGTAAGCCTAGACATTCTCAGTAGCCGAATGTCAAATCAGGGAACTCAGTAGTCCAAAGGCAAGGTGTCGGCCTCTCAGCCAAAAGGTCATGGATTCAAAAGTTAATTTTCAAATAAAACTTCCCCTTCCATCCCCTCGCCTCCCCCTCCTGATCCCTAATCGTCATCTAGTCCCATTGGAAACGGTTGATTAAAAAGAGGTCTCATATGAAGATGACAAGTCTCTGTGATCGTTGAGGTCCCTTTGCTGGTTACAGAGCAGTCAACGCAATTTCTACCCAAACGCCCGAGACCACCTTAGTAGTGTTGCATTTGGGTAAAATCAAAATTTAAAAAACAATCATGTCAATCCAATTTTCATCTGCAATGTAAAAAGCAAAATTTAAAAACAATCAATCCAATTTTCATCTGCGATGTAAAAAGCAAAATTTAAAAACAATCAATCCAAATTTCATCTGGGAAAGTAAAAGTGAATTTAAAAAAAGGATAAATAAAAAAGTAAAAACTGCTAAAAACTACTAACCAAACTACTAACCAAACTGCTAACCAAACTACTAACCAAACTACTAACCAAACTATTAACCAAACTGCTAACCAAACTACTAACCAAACTACTAACCAAACTACTAACCAAACTGCTAACCAAACTACTAACCAAACTACTAACCAAACTGCTAACCAAACTGCTAACCAAACTACTAACCAAACTACTAACCAAACTGCTAACCAAACTGCTAACCAAACTACTAACCAAACTGCTAACCAAACTCCTAACCAAACTACTAACCAAACTGCTAACCAAACTACTAACCAAACTACTAACCAAACTGCCACTGACGGTGAATTGCACGTATCGAACCAGTAGTGAATGGGAACGACGTAGGCCCTAGCTAGGTCAAGGTCGATTCAGATCGCGAGAAAGTAAAGGCGGTGTGCAAAGCCATGACAAACCACGCATGATATTAAATAGGGCGCACGCCTAGATGTAGACAAATCAAGACTCTCCTCTCTATTCCTCGTGCTCGACGCTGAGGGTGGAACTTCCTTTACTTTTTTTATTATTCACAATACAGGAGAAATTAAAAATAGCACGACATCGGATTTTAATGTGGATTCACCGATAATTGTGTTAAAGGTCCTTCACTATGAGATCACCGTGCTCCCTCGTAAGACAAATCTCTCTTCGAGCCCAAGACGAAACTCTCGTAAGACAAATCTCTCCTCGAACCCAAGACGAAACCCTCGTGAGACAAATCTCCCCTTGAGCCCAAGGCGAAGCGAATCCTCATTTGCATTATTGAAATTTTCTGCTGTCTCATGTGACCTCTCCTTCGAGTACTGGACATCCGGTGACCTCTCGTGACCCCACGTTCATTTGGTACATTTGTAGTCTCCCCTTGTCTCTCGCAAATAATATTATTATGTATTATGTATATTAGTCATTGAATTGTTCACTTAATCAATGTCATTTCTTTGCTGCCCTGGAAATATTAAACGTTTTAAGGGTGGAAAGGGGGCGGGGACGGGGGGGAGAAGGGGGATGGGGCTTATAAGAGACTTAAGGTGAAGAATGACAATAAATGACAACTCCACCAATAAGGACAGAACATACGCGTGACGTTTCGGATATAACCTTTCGTCAGATATCGAAGGAGAAATATCTAGAATCTAGATCTAAACACTAATTAGGCATCACACAGTGTGATGTCACAAGAAAGACGGAAAGGAGGAAGACAGAAAGAAAAATACGTTGTAGTATGGGTGCGTTGAGTGCATTCCGATTCAATCGTAGCCAATATTATTGATATTACAACTTCCTATTCGTTTACATCAGCGGGTCATTAACTCAAATGGACCGGATGACTGAGAGAATACCAATTGACTAAGAGAATACCAACTGTTGACCGGATGACTAAGAGAATACCAACTGTTGACCGGATGACTAAGAGAATACCAACTGTTGACCGGATGACTAAGAGAATACCAACTGTTGACCTGATGACTGAGAGAATACCAACTGTTGACCGGATGACTGAGAGAATACCAACTGTTGACCGGATGACTGAGAGAATACCAACTGTTGACCGGATAACTGAGAGAACACAGACCATTGACCGGATAACTGAGAGAACACCGATCGCGGACCGGATAACTGAGAGAATACAGACCGTGGACCGGATAACTGAGAGAATACAGACCGTGTACCGGATAACTATGCTGTTCAATACATTACACTACATACAGTATTTTTTTGTAATGAAGATAATACACGTTCCTGGAATGATTAAATCAAAGTGATGGTTCAAGGAGATTAAGACAACGAATGTATGGACATTGACAGTAGTGATGGTGGTAATGAGACTAAGACAACGAATGTATATGGACTATTGAATCAGACTAGTGAATGGTTGGTAAGGAGACTAAGACAACGAATGTATGGACTATTGACATTAGTGATGGTGGTAAGGAGACTAAGACAACAAATGTATGGACTATTGACATTAGTGATGGTGGTAAGGAGACTAAGACAACAAATGTATGGACTATTGACAGTAGTGATGGTGGTAAGGAGACTAAGACAACAAATGTATGGACTATTGACATTAGTGATGGTGGTAAGGAGACTAAGACAACAAATGTATGGACTATTGACATTAGTGATGGTGGTAAGGAGACTAAGACAACGAATGTATGGACTATTGACATTAGTGATGGTGGTAAGGAGACTAAGACAACGAATGTATGGACTATTGACATTAGTGATGGTGGTAAGGAGACTAAGACAACGAATGTATGGACTATTGACAGTAGTGATGGTGGTAAGGAGACTAAGACAACAAATGTATGGACTATTGACATTAGTGATGGTGGTAAGGAGACTAAGACAACGAATGTATGGACTATTGACAGTAGTGATGGTGGTAAGGAGATTAAGACAACGAATGTATGGACTATTGACAGTAGTGATGGTGGTAAGGAGACTAAGACAACGAATGTATGGACTATTGACATTAGTGATGGTGGTAAGGAGACTAAGACAACAAATGTATGGACTATTGACAGTAGTGATGGTGGTAAGGAGACTAAGACAACGAATGTATGGACTATTGACAGTAGTGATGGTGGTAAGGAGATTAAGACAACAAATGTATGGACTATTGACAGTAGTGATGGTGGTAAGGAGACTAAGACAACAAATGTATGGACTATTGACATTAGTGATGGTGGTAAGGAGACTAAGACAACGAATGTATGGACTATTGACATTAGTGATGGTGGTAAAGGAGACTAAGACAACAAATGTATGGACTATTGACAGTAGTGATGGTGGTAAGGAGACTAAGACAACGGATGTATGGACTATTGACAGTAGTGATGGTGGTAAGGAGACTAAGACAACAAATGTATGGACTATTGACAGTAGTGATGGTGGTAAGGAGACTAAGACAACGAATGTATGGACTATTGACATTAGTGATGGTGGTAAGGAGACTAAGACAACAAATGTATGGACTATTGACATTAGTGATGGTGGTAATGAGACTAAAACAACGAATGTATGGACTATTGACAGTAGTGATGGTGGTAAGGAGATTAAGACAACGAATGTATGGACTATTGACAGTAGTGATGGTGGTAAGGAGACTAAGACAACGAATGTATGGACTATTGACAGTAGTGATGGTGGTAGGAGACTAAGACAACGAATGTATGGACTATTGACAGTAGTGATGGTGGTAAGGAGACTTAAGACAACGAATGTATGGACTATTGACAGTAGTGATGGTGGTAAGGAGACTAAGACAACGAATGTATGGACTATTGACAGTAGTGATGGTGGTAAGGAGACAAAGACAACAAATGTATGGACTATCGACAGTAGTGATGGTGGTAAGGAGACTAAGACAACGAATGTATGGACTATTGACATTAGTGATGGTGGTAAGGAGACTAAGACAACAAATGTATGGACTATTGACAGTAGTGATGGTGGTAAGGAGACTAAGACAACAAATGTATGGACTATTGACAGTAGTGATGGTGGTAAGGAGACTAAGACAACAAATGTATGGACTATTGACAGTAGTGATGGTGGTAAGGAGACTAAGACAACGAATGTATGGACTATTGACATTAGTGATGGTGGTAAGGAGATTAAGACAACAAATGTATGGACTATTGACATTAGTGATGGTGGTAGGAGATTAAGACAACAAATGTATGGACTATTGACAGTAGTGATGGTGGTAAGGAGACTAAGACAACAAATGTATGGACTATTGACAGTAGTGATGGTGGTAAGGAGACTAAGACAACGAATGTATGGACTATTGACAGTAGTGATGGTGGTAAGGAGATTAAGACAACGAATGTATGGACTATTGACAGTAGTGATGGTGGTAAGGAGACTAAGACAACAAATGTATGGACTATTGACAGTAGTGATGGTGGTAAAAAGGAGACTAAAACAACGAATGTATGGACTATTGACAGTAGTGATGGTGGTAAGGAGACTAAGACAACGAATGTATGGACTATTGACAGTAGTGATGGTGGTAAGGAGACTAAGACAACGAATGTATGGACTATTGACAGTAGTGATGGTGGTAAGGAGACTACTACTGTCAATAGTCCATACATTTGTTGTCTTAGACTATTGACTACTGTCAATAGTCCATACATTTGTTGTCTTAATCTCATTAAGGATCACTACTGTCAATAGTCCATACATTTGTTGTCCATACATTTGTTGGACTTACCACCAGTGATGGTGATACTGAGAATAGTCCAATGTATGGACTATTGTCTTAATGATGGTGACCACCATCACTACTGTCAATAGACCATACATTTGTTGTCTTTAGTCTCCTTACCACCATATGGACTATTTGTCCAGACAAGACAACAAATGTAGTCCACATAGTTGATGGTGATCACCATCACTAAGTCAATAATCCATACATTTGTTGTCTTAGTCTCCCAACACCATGTATACTATTGTCAATAGTCCATACATTCGTTGTCTTAGTCAACCCATGGACCATTGACTAGTGTCAATAGTCCCCATCACCACATCACTAAGTCAATAGTCCATACATTTGTTGTCTTAGTGGTAAGGAGACTCACCATCACTACTGTCAATAGTCCATACATTCGTTGTCTTAGTCTCCAAATGTACCACCATTACTAATGTCAATAGTCCATAATTTGGACTATGTCTTAGTCTCCTGATGGGGGAGATCACTAATGTCAATAGTCCATACATGGTGTTGTCTTAGTCTCCCCACAACACCATCACTAATGTCAATAGTCCATACATTCGTTGTCTTAGTCTCCCCACCACCATCACTACTGTCAATAGTCCATACATTCGTTGTCTTAGTCTCCCCATCACCATCACTAATGTCAATAGTCCATACATTTGTTGTCTTAGTCTCCTTACCACCATCACTACTGTCAATAGTCCATACATTCGTTGTCTTAGTCTCCTTACCACCATCACTACTGTCAATAGTCCATACATTCGTTGTCTTAGTCTCCTTATCACCATCACTAATGTCAATAGTCCATACATTCGTTGGTCTATTAGTCTATTGTCAATAGCCCATACATTCGTTGTCTTAGTCTCCTTACCACCATCACTACTGTCAATAGTCCATACATTCGTTGTCTTAGTCTCCTTACCACCATCACTACTGTCAATAGTCCATACATTTGTTGTCTTAGTCTCAACGACCACCATCACTAATGTCAATAGTCCATACATTCGTTGTCTTAGTCTCCTTACCACTATCACTACTGTCAATAGTCCATACATTTGTTGTCTTAGTCTCCTTACCACCATCACTACTGTCAATAGTCCATACATTCGTTGTCTTAGTCTCCTTACCACCATCACTACTGTCAATAGTCCATACATTCGTTGTCTTAGTCTCCCTTACCACCATCACTACTGTCAATAGTCCATACATTTGTTGTCTTAGTCTCCTTATACCATCACTACTGTTAGTCCATTAGTCTCCCACCATCACAATAGTCCATACATCACTACACCATGTCAATAGTCCATACATTTGTTGTCTTAGTCTCCCCATCACCATCACTAATGTCAATAGTCCATACATTCGTTGTCTTAGTCTCCTTACCACCATCACTAATGTCAATAGTCCATACATTCGTTGTCTTAGTCTCCTTACCACCATCACTAATGTCAATAGTCCATACATTCGTTGTCTTAGTCTCCTTACCATCATCACTACATGTCAATAGTCCATACATTCGTTGTCTTAGTCTCCTTACCACCATCACTACTGTCAATAGTCCATACATTTGTTGTCTTAGTCTCCTTACCACCATCACTACTGTCAATAGTCCATACATTCGTTGTCTTAGTCTCCTTACCACCATCACTACTGTCAATAGTCCATACATTCGTTGTCTTAGTCTCCTTACCACCATCACTACTGTCAATAGTCCATACATTCGTTGTCTTAGTCTCCTTACCACCATCACTAATGTCAATAGTCCATACATTCGTTGTCATCACCATCTCTACCACCATCAATATCCATACATTTGTTGTCTTAGTCTCCCTTACCACCATCACTACTGTCAATAGTCCATACATTTGTTGTCTTAGTCTCCTTACCACCATCACTAATGTCAATAGTCCATACATTTGTTGTCTTAGTCTCATCCACCATCACTAATGTCAATAGTCCATACATTCGTTGTCTTAATCTCCTTACCACCATCACTACTGTCAATAGTCCATACATTTGTTGTCTTAATCTCCTTACCACCATCACTAATGTCAATAGTCCATACATTCGTTGTCTTAGTCTCCACCACCATCACTACTGTCAATAGTCCATACATTTGTTGTCTTAGTCTCCTTACCACCATCACTACTGTCAATAGTCCATACATTCGTTGTCTTAGTCTCCTTACCACCATCACTACTGTCAATAGTCCATACATTCGTTGTCTTAGTCTCCTTACCACCATCACTAATGTCAATAGTCCATACATTCGTTGTCTTAGTCTCCTTACCACCATCACTACTGTCAATAGTCCATACATTTGTTGTCTTAGTCTCCTTACCACCATCACTACTGTCAATAGTCCATACATTTGTTGTCTTAGTCTCCTTACCACCATCACTAATGTCAATAGTCCATACATTTGTTGTCTTAATCTCCTTACCACCATCACTAATGTCAATAGTCCATACATTTGTTGTCTTAGTCTCCTTACCACCATCACTACTGTCAATAGTCCATACATTTGTTGTCTTAGTCTCCTTACCACCATCACTACTGTCAATAGTCCATACATTTGTTGTCTTAGTCTCCTTACCACCATCACTAATGTCAATAGTCCATACATTTGTTGTCTTAGTCTCCTTACCACCATCACTACTGTCAATAGTCCATACATTTGTTGTCTTAGTCTCCTTACCACCATCACTACTGTCAATAGTCCATACATTTGTTGTCTTAATCTCCTTACCACCATCACTACTGTCAATAGTCCATACATTTGTTGTCTTAGTCTCCATCACATTCAATAGTCCATCTTAGTCTCCTTACCACCATCACTAATGTCAATAGTCCATACATTTGTTGTCTTAGTCTCCTTACCACCATCACTAATGTCAATAGTCCATACATTTGTTGTCTTAGTCTCCTTACCACCATCACTAATGTCAATAGTCCATACATTTGTTGTCTTAGTCTCCTTACCACCATCACTAATGTCAATAGTCCATACATTTGTTGTCTTAGTCTCCTTACCACCATCACTACTGTCAATAGTCCATACATTTGTTGTCTTAGTCTCCTTACCACCATCACTAATGTCAATAGTCCATACATTCGTTGTCTTAATCTCCTTACCACCATCACTACCAATAGTCCATACATTCGTTGTCTTAGTCTCCTTAACCATCACTTACTGTCAATAGTCCATACATTCGTTGTCTTAGTCTCCTTACCACCATCACTAATGTCAATAGTCCATACATTCGTTGTCTTAGTCTCCTTACCACCATCACTAATGTCAATAGTCCATACATTTGTTGTCTTAATCACCACCATCACTAATGTTATCCATACATTCGTTGTCTTAGTCTCATTACCACCATCACTAATGTCAATAGTCCATACATTCGTTGTCTTAGTCTAACCATCACTAATGTCAATAGTCCATACATTCGTTGTCTTATCCCTTCCACCATCACTGTCAATAGTCCATACATTCGTTGTCTTAGTCTATCACTAATGTCAATAGTCCATACGGTTGTCTTAGTCTCAGTTATCCGGTCCACGGTCTGTATTCTCTCAGTTATCCGGTCCACGGTCTGTATTCTTGAACAACATAGTTATCCGGTCCACGGTCTGTATTCTCTCAGTTATCCGGTCCACTGTCTGTATTCTCTCAGTTATCCGGTCCACGGTCTGTATTCTCTCAGTTATCCGGTCCACGGTCTGTATTCTCTCAGTCATCCGGTCCACGGTCTGGTATTCCACGGTCTGTATTCTCTCAGTTATCAGTCATCCGTCCACGGTCTGTTTCTCCGCGGTCTGTGTTCTCTCACGGTCCACGTCGGTATTCTCTTAGTCATCCGGTCAACAGTTGGTATTCTCTCAGTCATCCGGTCAACAGTTGGTCAACAGCTCTCTCAGTCATCCGGTCCATTTGAGTTAATGACCCGCTGATGTAAACGAATAGGAAGTTGTAATATCAATAATATTGGCTACGATTGAATCGGGAATGCACTCAACGCACCCATACTACAACGTATTTTTCTTTCTGTCTTCCTCCTTTCCGTCTTTCTTGTGACATCACACTGTGTGATGCCCTAATTAGTGTTTAGATCTAGATTCTAGATATTTCTCCTTCGATATCTGACTAAAGGTTATATCCGAAACGTCACGCGTATGTTCTGTCCTTATTGTGGGGTTGTCATTTATTGTCGTTTTTCATCTTAAGTCTCTTATAAGCCCCATCCCCCCCCGTGCCCGCCCCCTTTCCACCCTTAAAACGTTTAATATTTCCAGGGCAGCAAAGAAGTGACATTGATTAAGTGAACAATTCAATGACTAATATCATTGTGTTACATAATAATATTATTTGCGAGAGACAAGGGAGACTACAAATGTACCAAATGAACGCGTGGAGTCACGAGAGGTCACCGGATGTCCAGTACTCGAAGGAGAGGTCAAGGACAGAGATTTGTCTTATTTGTCTTACGAGGAGCACGGTGATCTCATGGTGAAGGACCTTTAACACAATTATCGGTGAATCCACATTAAAATCCGATGTCGTGCTATTTTTAATTTCTCCTGTATTGTGAATAATAAAAAAAGTAAAGGAAGTTCCACCCTCAGCGTCGAGCACGAGGGAATAGAGAGGAGAGTCTTGATTTGTCTACATCTAGGCGTGCGGCCCTAATTTAATATCATGCGTGGTTTGTCATGGCTTTGCACACCGCCTTTACTTTCTCGCGATCTGAATCGACCTTGACCTAGCTAGGGCCTACGCCGTTCCCATTCACTACTGGTTCGATACGTGCAATTCACCATCAGTGTGATGGACGATTTGTAAAACCTTTGCGTACACAGGAATGATGAAAGAAGGCGTACACATCACAAATGGATTTAAACGACAGTTAGATTTTTTATCGAGATACTGTATCTGTTCACACTGGGAAGGGGGGGGGTGGGCATATATCCCATATTATACGCTGTTCTTATCTAGTCACGCAGAAGAAACACTATTATTTCGTTTTATTTCATTATTATCTTTTTCTTCTTCTTTGGCTGCCAATGAAATTTGATGTCGTCTGCCAAACACGCTTCTTACCAGATGGAGCACTCTGCACGAATCTGTTCTTCCTTGTTTCTCACACCAGCTCGTGTCACACTCTGTTCTACCTTGTTTCTCACACCAGCTCGTGTCACACTGCACAAATCTGTTCTTTTTGTTTCTCACACCAGCTCGTGTCACACTGCACAAATCTGTTCTAACTTGTTTCTCACACCAGCTCGTGTCACACTGCACAAATCTATTCTGTTTCTCACACCAGCTCGTGTCACACTGCACAAATCTATTCTTTGTTTCTCACACCAGCTCGTGTCACACTGCACAAATCTGTTCTTTGTTTCTCACACCAGCTCGTGTCACACTGCACAAATCTATTCTTACTTGTTTCTCACACCAGCTCGTGTCACACTGCACAAATCTATTCTTTGTTTCTCTCGTGTCACACTGCACAAATCTATTCTTTGCTCGTGTCACACTGCACAAATCTATTCTTTTTGTCACATCAGTTTCTCACACCAGCTCGTGTCACACTGCACAAATCTATTCTTTGTTTCTCACACCAGCTCGTGTCACACTGCACAAATCTATTCTAACTCGTTTTTCATCAGCTCGTATCACACTGCACAAATCTATTCTCTTTGTTTCTCACACCAGCTCTGTGTCACACTTCTTCACGCCAGCTCGTGTCACACTGCACAAATCTACACCAGCTTGTCACACTTCTATTCTAACTTGTTTTTCACGCCAGCTCTGTATCACACTGCACAAATCTATTCTTTGTTTTTCACGCCAGCTCGTGTCACACTGCACGAATCTATTCTTTGTTTTTCACGCCAGCTCGTGTCACACTGCACAAATCTATTCTTTGTTTTTCACGCCAGCTCGTATCACACTGCACAAATCTATTCTTTGTTTTTCACGCCAGCTCGTATCACACTGTGCTTCCTCTCAGGCTATCCTGTAGTTTGAGTTTCGAGTTTAGCTCACCAGGCTTCGGTATGAGAATCAATGGGCTGTAAATCTACGTCTGTCTTCAATGGTAATATGAGAGTCAATGGGGCGTAAATCTACGTCTCTCTTCACTGGTAATATGAGTGTCAATGGGCCGTAAATCTA
Source organism: Doris montereyensis (assembly GCA_037039925.1). NCBI lineage: Eukaryota > Metazoa > Mollusca > Gastropoda > Nudibranchia > Dorididae > Doris > Doris montereyensis. The sequence goes on along the minus strand of JAXRKP010001146.1, from coordinate 93,857 downwards.
CGTCTCTCTTCACTGGTAATATGAGTGTGAATGGGCCGTAAATCTACGTCTCTCTTCAGTGGTAATATGAGTGTCAATGTCAATGGGCTGGGCTAAATCTACGTCTCTCTTCTTCACTGGTAATGTGAGTGTCAATGGGCTGTAAATCTACGTCTCTCTTCACTGGTAATATGAGAGTCAATGGGCCGTAAATCACGTCTCTCTTCACTGGTAATATGAGAGTCAATGGGCCGTAAATCTACGTCTCTCTTCACTGGTAATATGAGAGTCAATGGGCCGTAAATCTACGTCTCTCTTCACTGGTAATAACAAGAACGATGCACAATGAGCTCTAGATTTGGACGACTGCCCCTCTCCCAGCCTACCGCTATTCAATTCAGCGAGAAAGATGATGGTGCATAACATGCTAAGATACATCTACGGTTCATTGAACTAGTTGATAGGCATCTTTAACCTAAAGTAACACGGAGAGAAGACTGCCATCTGCCAATCAATAATGCACAGTTGAATGAGGAGTTGCAGCAACATGAATGTGATCCAGTTAGTGGAGTGGGAAGGAAGGTCACCACTGAGACTTGTTGTTTTGGTAGTCTGTCTATAACTTGTATTCTAAAACATGGAACGAACTATTCGGTAAAACAGTACCCCGAATAGCGTCCAAAAGGGCTTGCTACTATTTGTCCACACTCTGGGTCAGGAGAGGGCCTGTTACGCTTGCGTCTTGTTACTCTCAAAACTTGAAGACAAAAGGAAATAACTCCAACAAAAACAACAACAAACAAACCCAAACAAAACAAATAAACAAATAACAAAAACAGACAAAAAAACAACAACCAAACACCCCCTCCTCCCACCCTTAAAAAGCAAACATCGAACAAACCCTAAACAAATCAACAAGCAAACAAATAACACAAAAGTCACACCAACAGAATGTATCGCCAGTTAAACCCGGATGTTTCGACGACTTGAAGTTTAAGTTGCTCTGTCATCGATTTAAACCCTCAGATATTTTTCTTTTTAAAAAACTCCTTGATTCGAAATCATGTATCAATTATCGGTGATAACAAATTTAATGCTGAAAAGAGATTATTAATTAATTATCATGTTATTATTTTTGTTGTTTTTTTGCCACCAAGCTCACGGTGAGAGAGGTGACATTAATTTGAGACAAAAGAAACAATAGGCGAGAGATAGGAAGAAGATAAATATTTTTGATCTGGGGCCAAACCACGAGACAGGGCTAAGTAGCGTGGCACGCATTAGCATCCTTCCTCCAACGTTAGCATGTGTATGTGTGTGTGTGTATGTGTGTATGTGTGTGTGTGTGTATGTGTGTATGTGTGTGTGTGTGTGTGTGTCAGTAGGACAGGCAACCAAAACAAGGTTTGATTGGAGTCGATGTCACCCACGCCATCGTTACTCCATCGTTAGCACGTGTGTATGTATGTGTATGTGTATGTATGTGTATGTGTATGTGTATGTGTATGTGTATGTGTATGTATGTGTATGTGTGTGTGTGTGTATGTGTATGTTGATTGGAGTCGTGTATGTACACCATCGTGTATGTGAGTATGTGTGTGTGTATGTATATGTGAGTATGTGTGTGTGTGTATGTGTGTGTGTGTATGTGTATGTGAGTATGTGTATGTGTGTATGTGTATGTGTGAGTATGTGTGTGTGTGTATGTGTATGTGAGTGTGTGTGTATGTGTATGTGAGTATGTGTATGTATGTGTATGTGAGTATGTGTATGTATGTGTATGTGAGTATGTGAGTATGTGTGTGTGTATGTGAGTATGTATGTGTGTGTATGTGTATGTGAGTATGTGTGTGTGTGTGTATGTGTATGTGAGTATGTGTGTGTATGTATGTGTATGTGAGTATGTGTGTGTGTGTATGTGTATGTGACTATGTGTGTGTGTGTGTATGTGAGTATGTGTATGTATGTGTATGTGAGTATGTGTATATATGTGTATGTGAGTATGTGTGTGTATGTGTATGTGTGTATGTGTATGTATGTGTATGTGAGTATGTGTATGTGTATGTGTATGTGAGTATGTGTGTGTATGTGTATGTGAGTATGTGTGTATGTGTATGTGTATGTGAGTATGTGTATGTATGTGTATGTGAGTATGTGTATGTATGTATATGTGAGTATGTGTATGTATGTGTATATGAGTGTGTGTGTGTGTGTGTGTATGTGTATGTGAGTATGTGTGTGTGTGTATGTGTGTGTATGTGTATGTGAGTATGTGTGTGTGTGTGTGTATGTGTGAGTATGTAGGACAGGCAACCAAAACAAGGCTTGATTGAGTATGTGATGTCACCCATGTCCACAACTAAGGTCATCTCAGGGGTTTTTGGGTAGTTTTTGTATGTGAGTATATGCCCTGGACACAGCCACGGGATCTTGAATGGAAGTTAACAGTGTGGTATGATCTGTGAGTATGTGGTGTGTGTTTATCGTATGTGAGTATCGGGTGTAGGTGTCGATCCATCTTACCGTGTCAGGTAGAGGGGTGGGGATGGGGATGGAGTGAGATTGGTTTTACTGTGAACATATTTAAAATAAAAATTTCATGTGTCGGGGCCTGTGAACCCATGACCTTTTGGTTGAGACGCCAACTTCTTGTGTAATGAGTCACAAGTCCCCCAGGAAACAAGTATGTGTGTGTGTGTATGTTGGTTTACTCCAAAGTGTATGTGTGTGTACAAGTAAGTGAGTGTGATTGGTTTACAGGGAAACAAGAAAGTACAAAGTGCTTGTGTGTATATGTAAACAAGAAAGTACAAAGTGATTGGGTGACAATGAAACAAGAAAGTGTGTGTGCTTGTGAGTATGTGTGTGTGTGAAAGTGTGTGTGCTTGTGTGTGTATGGAAACAAGAAAGTACAAAGTGCTTGGTTTACAGGGAAACAAGAAAGTACAAAGTGCTTGATTTAGCAGGGAAACAAGAAAGTACAAAGTGCTTGGTTTACAGGGAAACAAGAAAGTTTTGCAAACCTTGCCCTAGTTTACAGCCAGGAAACAAGAAAGTACAAAGTGTTAGGTCATCAAGGAAACAAGACCTCCAAAGTGCTTGGTTACAATCGGAAACAAGAAAGTACAAAGTATCTTGGTTTACAGGGAAACAAGAAAGGACAAATGGGTTTAGTGCTTGGTTTACTTGAAACATATTCAAAATAAAAAGTTTCAACAGTCGGGCCAAGAAAGTACAAAGTCCTTTTGGTTTACAGGGAAACAAGAAAGTACAAAGTGCTTGGTTTACAAGGAAACAAGAAAGTACAAAGTGCTTGGTTTACAGGGAAACAAGAAAGTACAAAGTGCTTAGTTTACAAGGAAACAAGAAAGTACAAAGTGATTGGGTTACAACGAAACAAGAAAGTACAAAGTGCTTGGTTTACAAGGAAACAAGAAAGTACAAAGTGCTTGGTTTACAAGGAAACAAGAAAGTACAAAGTGCTTGGTTTACAAGGAAACAAGAAAGTACAAAGTGCTTGGGTCACAAGGAAACAAAAAGTACAAAGTGATTGGTTTTACAAGGAAACAAGAAAGTACAAAGTGCTTGGTTTACAAGGAAACAAGAAAGTACAAAGTGCTTGGTTTACAGGGAAACAAGAAAGTACAAAGTGATTGGGTCACAAGGAAACAAGAAAGTACAAAGTGATTGGTTTACAAGGAAACAAGAAAGTACAAAGTGCTTGGTTTACAAGGAAACAAGAAAGTACAAAGTGCTTGGGTCACAAGGAAACAAGAAAGTACAAAGTGCTTGGTTTACAAGGAAACAAGAAAGTACAAAGTGATTGGGTCACAAGGAAACAAGAAAGTACAAAGTGCTTGGTTTACAAGGAAACAAGAAAGTACAAAGTGCTTGGTTTACAAGGAAACAAGAAAGTACAAAGTGCTTGGTTTACAAGGAAACAAGAAAGTACAAAGTGCTTGGTTTACAAGGAAACAAGAAAGTACAAAGTGCTTGGTTTACAGGGAAACAAGAAAGTACAAAGTGCTTGGTTTACAGGGAAACAAGAAAGTACAAAGTGATTGGTTTACAGGGAAACAAGAAAGTACAAAGTGATTGGTTTACAGGAAACAAGAAAGTACAAAGTGCTTGGTTTACAAGCAAACAAGAAAGTACAAAGTGCTTGGTTTACAAGGAAACAAGAAAGTACAAAGTGCTTGGTTTACAAGGAAACAAGAAAGTACAAAGTGCTTGGTTTACAAGGAAACAAGAAAGTACAAAGTTGCCTGGATTACAAGGAAACAAGAAAGTACAAAGTGCTTGGTTTACAAGGAAACAAGAAAGTACAAAGTGCTTGGTTTACAAGGAAACAAGAAAGTACAAAGTGCTTGGTTTACAGGGAAACAAGAAAGTTACACAGTGCTTGGTTTACAGGGAAACAAGAAGTTACACAGTGCTTGGTTTACAGGAAACAAGAAGTTACACAGTGCTTGGTTTACAGGGAAACAAGAAAGTTACAAAGTGCTTGGTTTACAAGGAAACAAGAAAGTACAAAGTGCTTGGTTTACAAGGAAACAAGAAAGTACACAGTGATTGGTTTACAGGGAAACAAGAAAGTACAAAGTGCTTGGGTCACAAGGAAACAAGAAAGTACAAAGTGCTTGGGTCACAAGGAAACAAGAAAGTACAAAGTGCTTGGTTTACAAGGAAACAAGAAAGTACAAAGTGCTTGGTTTACAAGGAAACAAGAAAGTACAAAGTGCTTGGTTTACAAGGAAACAAGAAAGTACACAGTGCTTGGTTTACAAGGAAACAAGAAAGTACAAAGTGCTTGGTTTACAAGGAAACAAGAAAGTACACAGTGATTGGTTTACAAGGAAACAAGAAAGTACAAAGTGATTGGTTTACAAGGAAACAAGAAAGTACACAGTGCTTGGTTTACAAGGAAACAAGAAAGTACACAGTGCTTGGTTTACAAGGAAACAAGAAAGTACAAAGTGCTTGGTTTACAAGGAAACAAGAAAGTACAAAGTGCTTGGTTTACAAGGAAACAAGAAAGTACACAGTGATTGGTTTACAAGGAAACAAGAAAGTACACAGTGCTTGGTTTACAAGGAAACAAGAAAGTACACAGTGCTTGGTTTACAAGGAAACAAGAAAGTACACAGTGCTTGGTTTACAAGGAAAACAAGAAAGTACACAGTGCTTGGTTTACAAGGAAACAAGAAAGTACACAGTGCTTGGTTTACAGGGAAACAAGAAAGTACACAGTGCTTGGTTTACAGGGAAACAAGAAAGTACAAAGTGCTTGGTTTACAGGGAAACAAGAAAGTACACAGTGCTTGGTTTACAGGGAAACAAGAAAGTACAAAGTGCTTGGTTTACAGGGAAACAAGAAACAAGTACAAAGTGCTTGGTTTACAGGGAAACAAGAAAGTACAAAGTGCTTGGTTTACAAGGAAACAAGAAAGTACAAAGTGCTTGGTTTACAGGGAAACAAGAAAGTACACAGTGCTTGGTTTACAAGGAAACAAGAAAGTACAAAGTGATTGGTTTACAAGGAAACAAGAAAGTACAAAGTGATTGGTTTACAGGGAAACAAGAAAGTACAAAGTGATTGGTTTACAAGGAAACAAGAAAGTACACAGTGATTGGTTTACAAGGAAACAAGAAAGTACAAAGTGATTGGTTTACAGGAAACAAGAAAGTACACAGTGATTGGTTTACAAGGAAACAAGAAAGTACACAGTGATTGGTTTACAGGGAAACAAGAAAGTACAAAGTGATTGGTTTACAGGGAAACAAGAAAGTACACAGTGATTGGTTTACAGGGAAACAAGAAAGTACACAGTGATTGGTTTACAGGGAAACAAGAAAGTACACAGTGATTGGTTTACAGGGAAACAAGAAAGTACACAGTGATTGGATTTACAAGGTTACAAGAAAGTACACAGTGTTTGACCTTTGAAACATACAAACCTTTTGTTTGACCTTTGGTTATATATGTACCTTTGTTTGACAAGGTTATACACGTACCTTTTGTTTGACCTTTGGTTATACACGTACCTTTTGTTTGACCTTTGGTTATACACGTACCTTTTGTTTGACCTTTGGTTATACATGTACCTTTTGTTTGACCTTTGGTTATACATGTACTTTTTGTTTGACCTTATGCCATCCATAATATGATATGTAGATCAAACAAGAATTGAATTATGTTACCGCTAGTAAGAGAATAAATCCATACATACACACACACACTCAGACACCCACAGACACACACACACACACCCCACATACACACACATACACACACATACACACATTCACATATACACACACATATACACATACACACATACACACACCGATACACACCCATACACACACCCATACACA
>JAXRKP010001146.1:77500-82500 GCA_037039925.1 Doris montereyensis | reverse complement strand
CAGTTTCATCGTACAGATAGCATCGACTCACACCCCACAGGTCATCCACAGCTTTTATTGTTCATCACCGGCCTCCTCGTCGTATTGCTACTTAGATTGTGATTCCCTGGCTGCCCTTCTGGCTGTGGGAGACATGGTAGTCCAGGGTAAGGTTTTGGCCTCTCAACAAAAGGTCTTGGGTTCACACCCCGACGATTGAAACCATTTTTCTTGAGTTTTTTTTTTCGAGGAATTACTACGCCTTACCCCCCTTCCCCTCCCCTTCTCCACCCTCATCCAGGTAGGTGGATCGACACCTGGTGCCACCGGAGACGAAAGATGAAAAGGAGGTCCCGTGTGCAGATCACAACACTCTGTACAGGTTAAAGATCCCTTGGCTGTTTACATGGCAGCCTGGACGAAAAAATTAAAAACGTCTTCGAATAACACTTGATATCACTTTTGTAGGGCGGGTATGCGGGTATGTGGGTATGCGGGTATGTGGGTATGCGGGTATGCGGGTATGCGGGTATATGGGTATACGGGTATGCGGGTATGTGGGTATACAGGTATACAGGTATACGGGTATGCGGGTATGCAGGTATGTGGGTATGTGGGTATGTGGGTATGTGGGTATATGGGTATACAGGTATGTGGGTATGTGGGTATACAGGTATAGAGGTATGCGGGTATGCGGGTATGCGGGCATGCGGGTATGTGGGTATCTGGGTATGCGGGTATGGGGGTATGTGGGTATGCGGGTATGTGGGTATGTGGGTATGTGGGTATGTTGGTATGTGGGTATGTGGGTATGTGGGTATGCAGGTATACGGGTATGTGGGTATGTGGGTATGGGGTATGCGGGTATGTGGGTATACGGGTATGTATGTGGGTATGTGGGTATGTGGGTATGTGGGTATGTGGGTATGCGGGTATACGGGTATGTGGGTATGTGGGTATGGGGTATGTGGGTATGTGGGTATACGGGTATGTGGGTATGTGGGTATGTGGGTATGTGGGTATACGGGTATGCGGGTATGTGGGTATGCGGGTATGCGAATATGTGGGTATGCGGGTGAAATATAAATAAAAAAAACAACAAATAACAAAAATCGGTCTTGCTGTATGTTGGACTATTTATTTAGTCATGTCCCAACAAGCAAATCTTGTTGTAAAATTTACCCATTCCGATGTCCCAACAAGCAAAATACCCATTCCGCTCCTTACATACAACAAAACAGCAAAGTGGAAATACACCTGATGCCCTCATATTAGCGGTCAAACCAATCTCCAATCTGTCGCCAATGTACACCAATCCACTCCATCAATCTGAACACCCCCAGGTCTCTAAGCTTATTTACACATCACTAACTACATCAGCAATCGCATCGCACTGTACAATCCAATACAGTTGTCTCCAGCTAAATGCACACCGTCTAAACGAACCGTCCGTCTTTGTGCACGGACATCGCGCGAAACAGTATTTTTGCTATGTAAGTTTAACCCCCTAAGTGCACAGTTGCTGAGAAAGACCTCCAGCTAGATGCACGATTTTGAGAATTTTCTATGCCAAATGTCTGCTTTAAAATTAATTTCAACAACGCTATTTAGTTGTTTTTTTTAAACCCATAAAACGCGTACACACAACCACACACAAACATTATGCAGACACACACACACATAGAGTTCACGGAACGTACACAGTACCACACACAAACATTATGCAGACACACATACACATAGAGTTCATAGAACGTACACACAACCACACACAAACATTATGCAGACACACATACACATAGAGTTCACGGAACGTACACACAAACATTATGCAGACACACATACACATAGAGTTCACGGAACGTACACACAACCACACACAAACATTATGCAGACACACATACACATAGAGTTCACAGAACGTACACACAACCACACACAAACATTATGCAGACACACATACACATAGAGTTCACGGAACGTACACACAACCACACACAAACATTATGCAGACACACATACACATAGAGTTCATAGAACGTACACACAACCATACATAAAACATTATGCAGACACACATACACATAGAGTTTACAGAACGTACACACAACCACACATAAACATTATACAGACACACATACACATAGAGTTCACAGAACGTACACACAACCATACATAAAACATTATGCAGACACACATACACATAGAGTTCATAGAACGTACACACAACCATACATAAAACATTATGCAGACACACATACACATAGAGTTCACAGAACGTACACACAACCACACATAAACATTATGCAGACACACATACACATAGACTTCATAGAACGTACACACAACCATACATAAAACATTATGCAGACACACATACACATAGAACGTTCATAAACCATTATGCAGACACACATACACATAGACTTCATAGAACACACAACCATACATAAAACATTATGCAGACACACATACACATAGAGTTCATAGAACGTACACACAACCACACATAAAACATTATGCAGACACACATACACATAGAGTTCATAGAACGTACACACAACCATACATAAAACATTATGCAGACACACATACACATAGACTTCATAGAACGTACACACAACCATACATAAAACATTATGCAGACACACATACACATAGACTTCATAGAACGTACACACAACCATACATAAAACATTATGCAGACACACATACACATAGACTTCATAGAACGTACACACAACCATACATAAAACATTATGCAGACACACATACACATAGACTTCATAGAACGTACACACAACCATACATAAAACATTATGCAGACACACATACACATAGAGTTCATAGAACGTACACACAACCCCACACAAACACATAGAATTCATAGAACGTACACACAACCATACATAAAACATTATACAGACACACATACACATAGAGTTCATAGAACGTACACACAACCACACACATACACATAGAGTTCATAGAACGTACACACAACTACACACACACACACACATACACATAGAGTTCACAGAACGTACACACAACCACATAGAGTTTACAGAACGTACACACAACCACACACATACACATAGAGTTCACAGAACGTACACACAACCACATAGAGTTCACAGAATGTACACACAACCACACACATACACATAGAGTTCACAGAACGTACACACAACCACATAGAGTTCACAGAACGTACACACAACCACACACAAACACATAGAGTTCACAGAATGTACACACAACCACACACATGCACATAGAGTTCACAGAACGTACACACAACCACACACAACACATAGAGTTCATAGAACGTACACACAACCACACACAACCACATAGAGTTCACAGAACGTACACACAACCACACACAAACACATAGAGTTCATAGAACGTACACACAAACACACAACCACATAGAGTTCACAGAACGTACACACAACCACAACCACACATAGAGTTCACAGAACGTACACACAACCACACACAACCACACACAACCACACACAACCACATAGAGTTCACAGAACGTACACACAACCACACACAACCACATAGAGTTCACAGAACGTACACACAACCACACACAACACACATAGAGTTCATAGAACGTACACACAAACACATAGAGTTCACAGAACACACCACACACATAGAGTTCACAGAACGTACACACAACAACACATAGAGTTCACAGAACGTACACACAGAACGTACACACAACAAACACATAGAGTTCACAGAACGTACACACAACCACACACAACACATAGAGTTCACAGAACGTACACACAACCACATAGAGTTCACAGAACGTACACACAACCACACACAAACACATAGAGTTCACAGAACGTACACACAAACACACACAAACACATAGAGTTCACAGAACGTACACACAACCACAACCACACACATAGAGTTCACAGAACGTACACACACAACCACACAAACACGTAGAGTTCACAGAACGTAGACACAACCACAACATACACATAGAGTTCATAGAACGTACACACAACCACACACATACACATAGCGTTCACAGAACGTACACACAACCACACACATACATTATGCAGACACACAAACACAAAGAGTTCATAGAACGTACACACAACCACACATATACACATAAAGTTCATGGAACGTACACACAACCACATAGAGTTCACATAACATTATGCAGACACACAAACACAAAGAGTTCATAGAACGTACACACAACCACACACCTACACATAAAGTTCATGGAACGTACACACAACCACATAGAGTTCACAGAACATACACACAACCACACACATACACATAGAGTTCACAGAACGTAGACACAACCACATACATACACATAGAGTTCACAGAACGTACACACAAACACACAACATACACATGGAGTTGACAGAATGTACACACAACCACACACAACCACATAGAGTTCATAGAATGTACACACAACCACACACAAACACATAGAGTTCACAGAACGTACACACAACCACACACAAACACATAGAGTTCACAGAACGTACACACAACCACACACACATAGACATAGAGTTCACATAGAGTTCATTGAACGTACACACAACCACACACATACACATCTCCAGAGTTCACAAGAGTATGGCCTGTCTAATTGCATGACAACTCCACAATCCACAAAGTATGGCATAGTGCAGTCTCCATAATGAATGAACAGTACACACTCCACATGAATCCACACTAGAGTTCACAGAACGTGACATCTCCATGATGAATGCACACAAGAGTATAGCCTTCATAGAACGTACACACAACCACATGAATGCACACAAGAGTATGGCCTAGAAGTGCATTGCAACTCCATGATGAATTCACACAACGTACACACAACCACACACATACACATCTCCATGATGAATCTACGTAAGAGTATGGCCTGTCTAAGTGCATGACATCTCCATGATGAATCTACACAAGAGTATGGCCTGTCTAAGTGCATGACATCTCCATGATGA
>JAXRKP010001146.1:2500-70000 GCA_037039925.1 Doris montereyensis | reverse complement strand
TATTGGCTGGTGGGCCTGATGAACCGAATAGAATGTACTTAAACATATTGGCTGGTGGGCCTGGTAAACCGAATAGAATGTACTTAAACATATTGGCTGGTGGGCCTGGTAAACCGAATAGAATGTACTTAAACATATTGGCTGGTGGGCCTGGTGAACCGAGGAGAATGGACTTAAACATATTGGCTGGTGGGCCTGGTAAACCGAATAGAATGTACTTAAACACGTTGGCTGGTGGGCCTGGTGAACTGAATAGAATGTACTTAAACACGTTGGCTGGTGGGCCTGGTGAACCGAGGAGAATGGACTTAAACATATTGGCTGGTGGGCCTGGTAAACCGAATAGAATGTACTTAAACACGTTGGCTGGTGGGCCTGGTGAACTGAATAGAATGTACTTAAACACGTTGGCTGGTGGGCCTGGTGAACTGAATAGAATGTACTTAAACATATTGGCTGGACCTGGTGAACTGAATAGAATGTACTTAAACATATTGGCTGGTGGGCCTGGTGAACTGAATAGAATGTACTTAAACATATTGGCTGGTTTGAATAGAATGTACTTAAACACGTTCAGTGGAATGACGTGCCTTTCTTCATTGTTTCATTGAAGTTGTTTTGTAAGCTGTGGAAACACTTGGATATAGACATTAGTGTAGTCAACATTATTGGAAAAAGGTAGATTAGACTTTTTCTGGCGCCCAATGTATGTTCTATCTTTTATATGTATGTTCTATTTTTTATATGTATGTTCTATCTTTTATATGTATGTTCTATTTTTTTCTTGCCCCTATTATATGTTCTATTTTTTCTGGCCTCCAGTGTATGTTCTATTTTTTCTGGCCTCTATTATATGTTCTATTTTTTCTGGCCTCTATTATATGTTCTATTTTTTCTGGCCTCCAGTGTATGTTCTATTTTTTCTGGCCTCTATTATTTGTTCTATTTTTCTGGCCTCTATTATATGTTCTATTTTTTCTGGCCTCCAGTGTATGTTCTATTTTTTCTGGCCTCTATTATATGTTCTATTTTTTCTGGCCTCTATTATATGTTCTATTTTTTCTGGCCTCCAGTGTATGTTCTATTTTTTCTGGCCTTCATTATATGTTCTATTTTTTCTGGCCTCCAGTGTATGTTCTATTTTTCTGGCCTCTATTATATGTTCTATTTTTTCTTGCCTCCAGTGTATGTTCTATTTTTTTCTGGCCTCCAGTGTATGTTCTATTTTTTCTGGCCTCTATTATATGTTCTATTTTTTCTGGCCTCTATTATATGTTCTATTTTTTCTGGCCTCCAGTGTATGTTCTATTTTTCTGGCCTCTATTATATGTTCTATTTTTTCTGGCCTCCAGTGTATGTTGTATTTTTTTCTGGCCTCTATTATATGTTCTATTTTTCTGGCCTCTATTATATGTTCTATTTTTTCTGGCCTCCAGTGTATGTTCTATTTTTTCTGGCCTCCAGTGTATGTTCTATTTTTTCTGGCCTCCAGTGTAAGTTCTATTTTTTCTGGCCTCTATTATATGTTCTATTTTTTCTGGCCTCCAGTGTATGTTCTATTTATTCTGGCCTCCAGTGTAAGTTCTATTTTTTCTGGCCTCCACTCAAGGCAACAGCAAAAGGGTAACTGGAGCTTTCCGGGCTTGGTGAGATAAGAGGCGTTATTCTTCTCCTTCTTCTTCTTCATCATAGTCTCTTCCTCCTCTTCCTCCTCCTCCTCCTCCTTCTCATCCTCCCTGTCAATCGCCCAACCATGGCGCCCCACTTGTGCACCTCAATGCCCGCCCACCCCCCTTGGGGGACACGCCCCATAGTTTAAGGACCCGTACCTTAGACAGTTGGGAATACATTAGAGCGCAAGCAGCTGAAATGAAATATCTGAGAAGAGTAGCAGAGAAAACTAAAAGAGGCAAAATCAGAAACATAGCAATGAGAGGTCAAATCAAAAGGAATGGCATAAAAACTAAGATGAAAATGAATTAACTAAGATGGTTTGGGCATGTAAGTAGAATGAATAAAAATAGAATACTTAAATCGATATACAATGCTAAAACCCAAGGTAAAAGATCAAAAAGCAAACCTCGGATGAAGTGGGAAGAAAATATATATGAGGCTTAAAATCAAATAAAATATAACCTTCATAGAAGAAAACTGCAGGACAGGGTGGACTGGAGTAATATCATTGCGGGAATCTAAACTCATACACCGGAAAGTAAAAAACAGTAACTGATGAAACAGTAACTGATGAAGAAAGAAAGAAAGAAAGAAAGAAAGAAAGAAAGAAAGAAAGAAAGGAAAGCAGAAGGAAAGTGGGTTCGTTCACTAGCAGTACTAAGTCCGAAGTTGCCATCTTTGGGAAATGGGTACCAGTAACTATTGGGTAGTTTAAACTGTGACAGATCAGCGTCCTTCTCCAGAAGGCGACGTATTATGACATTACGTTCCCTTTCACGCTATAGGAACCGGGATAACCCTGACCCTAGAGGTCGTGACCGCCTTGAAAGAACTTTTCTATAAAACCAAACTCACCTTTAGCTACCACACGATCGAACTGTCTAAATACTTTGTCCCTGAGGCGATTCCGATCCGCCTTTTCCTCTTAAGACTACAACGATGGATCTCTATGCGGTAATAGAACTTGAAATGAACGTGAATCATTTTTTCACAATTGACATTTGATTGCAATACAGTCATTTTCTCAATAATAAGGACATTAAAAACATTTTGAGTTCCATGCTAACATTGATAAAAGAATACATTGTACACTAATGTACAACGCACACGCGGGCAGATACATACAAACCCATTCACGCAGGTGTGTCTTGTAAACAAAACTTACAAGAGAGAAGAGAGAGAGAGAGAGAGAGAGAGAGAGAGAGAGAGAGAGAGAGAGAGAGAGAGAGAGAGAGAGAGAGAGAGAGAGAGAGAGAGAGACAGACGAGAGACAGACAGACAGACAGACAGACAGACAGACAGACAGAGACGTCACCTGCTTCACATCTTGTGTCGTGCATGGCAAAACACATAGCCCATCTGTAGTACGCACCTTGAAGTTAATGTGCCAGGTTAAGACATATCGATATTCGACTCGGCTTTCACTTGACGACGTCTCCCGTTGCAGGCTTTCTTCTTATTTTTATTTTTTACGTTTTGTTCATGCACGCTATATTAGAGTGAGTCGGTAATCCACACGCATGGCGTCGGCCTCTCAACCAAAAAGTAATGGGTTCGAGCCCCGCCAACCGTTGCAATATATTTCTACATGTTTAGTCGAAAACAATCACTGGTCCAAGTAGGTGGATCAACATCCCATCGGAAACGAACGATAAAAAGGAGGTCCCGTGTGCAGATCACAACACTATGCACGTTAAAGATCCCGTGTCTGCTTACAGGCCAGTTGGGGCAAAATTAAAAATCCTACGAAAAACCCCAAGATGACCTCAGTTATGGATGTGGATAAAAAATCAAATCAAATCAAATCAAATCAAATCAAATCAAATCAAATCAAATCAAATCAAATCAAAAATCAAATCAAATCAATGTAGACTATAAGAAATAACAAATTATTTGTACCTGATTCACACTAAAAAATACGTGTGTTTACAAATCACGCTTTTTGTCCCTCTCGTTATAAATGTATTTTGATTTAATTGTTTTTTTAAACCCCGCCATGCACTGTGATTAGTCCATTTCGTTTCCCCTTCCACAAACAAAACCACCACCCTCCACCCCACAACAATTCTTCCTTTTATTATGTTTTCTTTGATACTGCTTATCGCTTCCTTTTTCTGTCAGCCTTATACTTCAGTTGCTTAGTCTCTACGTCAAGCTGAAGATCTCCACTGTCAGCACAAACACTATTTTATCGGTGACAACAACCACTAACACCATTGTCATCTTCGTTGTTGTTGTTGTTGATTCCCTGACACATCACCATTGTCATCATCGTTGTTGTTGTTGTTGATTCCCATAACACATCACCATTGTCATCGTTGTTGTTGTTGTTGATTCCCTAACACATCACCATTGTCATCGTTGTTGTTGTTGTTGATTCCCTAACACATCACCATTGTCATCGTTGTTGTTGTTGTTGGTTGTTTCCCTAACACATCACCATTGTCATCGTTGTTGTTGTTGTTGATTCCCTAACACATCACCATTGTCATCGTTGTTGTTGTTGTTGTTGATTCCCTAACACATCACCATTGTCATCGTTGTTGTTGTTGTTGATTCCCTAACACATCACCATTGTCATCGTTGTTGTTGTTGTTGATTCCCTAACACATCACCATTGTCATCGTTGTTGTTGTTGTTGATTCCCTGACACATCACCATTGTCATCGTTGTTGTTGTTGTTGATTCCCTGACACATCACCATTGTCATCGTTGTTGTTGTTGTTGATTCCCTAACACATCACCATTGTAATCGTTGTTGTTGTTGTTGTTGGTGTTATCATCGTTGTTCCCTAACACATCACCATTGTCATCGTTGTTGTTGTTGTTGTTGTTGATTCCCTGACACATCACCATTGTCATCGTTGTTGTTGTTGTTGATTCCCTAACACATCACCATTGTCATCGTTCGTTGTTGTTGTTGTTGATTCCCTGACACATCACCATTGTCATCGTTGTTGTTGTTGTTGTTGATTCCCTAACACATCACCATTGTCATCGTTGTTGTTGTTGTTGTTGATTCCCTAACACATCACCATTGTCATCGTTGTTGTTGTTGTTGATTCCCTAACACATCACCATTGTCATCGTTGTTGTTGTTGTTGTTGATTGTTGATTCCCTAATTGTCATCGTTGTTGTTGTCACCATTGTCATCGTTGTTGTTGTTGTTGTTGTTGTTGATTCCCTAACACATCACCATTGTCATCGTTGTTGTTGTTGTTGTTGTTGTTGTTTGTCGTTATTGTTGTTGTTGTTCCACCATTGTCATCGTTGTTGTTGTTGTTGTTGTTGTTGGTTATCACCATTGTCATCGTTGTTGTTGTTGTTGTTGTTGTTGTTGTTGTTGTTGATTCCCTAACACATCACCATTGTCATCGTTGTTGTTGATTCCTAACACATCGTTGTTGTTGATTCCCTAAGACATCACCATTGTCATCGTTGTTGTTGTTATCGTTGTTGTTGTTGATTCCCTGTTGTCATCGTTGATTCTCTGACACATCACCATTGTCATCGTCGTTGTTGTTGTTGTTGTCATCATCGTTGTTGTTGTTGATTCCTAACACATCACCATTGTCATCATCGTTGTTGTTGATTCCCTGACCCATGACCATTAGTTTGAACATTTAAGGAACCGCTATAGCTTTTCTAAACATTATCCAAACAAAAAGCTGGCAATTCTATTAAAAACACACACACACACACACATCACACACACGTCAAGTCATCGTGACGCCGTTTAAAACTGTCCTATAAGCACAGACTGTGACGTGTTATTGTATAAGGTCTCGCTTTGAGAATATGGAGATTGGACATCCTTGAACAGGAGACTAAAGGGACACCACTCTGTTTATTACGATCCTACACAATTTTGTTATGTTGGGTCGCGCACATGTCAATCAGAGTTATGGTCCTTGTGTTTATCCATGTTTTGATTTTTGTTGTATCGCTACATCGATCGCTTGGTTCGCACATGAACTTTGCTGACACAACGTTTTGAAGGGTTTACCTCTCGACATCTTCCTATGTTACGTCATTTCACCCAGAAACGGAAAACGTAGACGATAGGAACAAAGTGGACGGACGCAGAAAAAAAGGAGGAGAAGGTAGAGGAGGAGAAGGAGGAGACTGAGGAGGAGGAGAAGGAGGAGACTGAGGAGGAGGAGAAAGGAGGAGACATCACCAGGTCGAGGAGGAGACTCCCCGAGGAGATTGTCAGGATCGTTGTTGTTGTTGTTGGAGACTGAGGTCATCGTTGTTGTTGAGTTGATTCCCTAACACAGACTATTGTCATCGAAGAAGTTGTTGAAGAAGATTCCCTAAGAAGAAGAAGAAGTTGTTGTTGTTGTTGGGATTCCCTAACACATCAATTGTCATCGTTGAAGAAGAAGTTGAAGTTGATTCCTAAGAAGAAGTTATCGAAGAAGTTGAAGAAGAAGACATCAAGTCAGAAGTTGTTGAAGAAGAAGAAGGACCACAAGTCGAAGTTGTTGTTGATTCCTGAACATCAAGTCATCGTTGAAGAAGTTGTTGAAGATTCCCTAACACAGAAGAAGAAGTTGAAGTTGAAGAAGACATCAATTGTCATCGTTGTTGAAGTTGTTGAAGTTGATTCCTAACAAGACCATTGTCGAAGAAGAAGTTGTTGTTGAAGAAGAAGAAGAAGAAGAAGAATCGTCGAAGAAGAAGGCGATTCCTTAGGAACCAGAGTTGATCGAGGAGGATGAAGAGCAAGACATCAGGATTGCAGACGGGGGTTGGAGGAGGAAATGACAAACGAACACGAGTTCAAGAGGAGAGTAAGGAAAGGCAGACTGCTCAACAGGCTGGTAGTTGGAATGACGACCATCTTGACAGTCATTATCCACGTTGTTCCCTTCCGCCATTCAAAGCATAACAACAAGAATATAACTAACATCGAAAAAAAGAAAAAGAAAAAACTTCAACTCCAGGCAAATAAAAAACTAGTCAAAACCAAGAATAAAAATAAGACATAAAGTTGTTGACCCTACCCAGGGTGCAAGATTCGTGTGTATGTGTGTATGTCTGTGTAACACATCACCATTGTCATGTGAGGTGTTGTTGTAGCTACAATAAAGATGGGTTCAAATAACAATACATTTACAAAAAAATCATTGTGTATGGAAACATCTCTCTCTCTCTCTCTCTCTCTCATCGTCTCTCTTGTCTCTCTGATCTCTCTAACACTCTCTCTTCTCATCTCTGTTGTTCTCTCTCTCTCTCTCTCTCTCTCTCTCTCTCTCTCTCTCTCTCTCTTGTTGTCCTTGATCTCTCTAACTCTCTCTCTCATTGTAATCGTTGTCTCTTGTCTGTTGATTCTCTCTCTCTCTCTCTTGTCTCTCCCTCTCTTTCTCTCTCTCTCTCTCTCTCTCTCTCTCTCTCTTGTCTTTTCTCTTGTTCTCTCTCTCACCTCTCTCTCTCTCTCTCTCTGTTGTTCTCTCTCTTCTCTCTAACTCTCTCCTTCTCTCTCTCTCCTTGTTGTTGTTGATTATCTCTCTCATTTTTCTTTCTCTTTCTCTCTCTCTCTCTCTCTCTCTCTCTCTCTCTCTCTCTCTGTCTCTCTCTCTCTCTCACTCACCATTGTCATCATCTTGTTGTCTCTTCTTGATTCTCTCTCTCACTCATTCTCTCTCTCTTGTCTCTCTCTCTTCACTGTCTCTCTCTCTCTCTCTCTCTCTCTCTCTCTCTCTCTCTTGTCTCTCTCTGATCTCTCTCTCTCTTGTCTCATCTCTTGTCTCTCTCTTTGATTCCTCTCTCTCTCTCTCATTCTCTCTATGTCTCTGGCTCTGTCTCTGCCTCGCTCTCTCTCTCTCTCTCTCTCTTCTCTCTCTCTCTCTCTCTCTCTCTCTCTCTCTCTCTCTCTCTCTCTCTCTCTCTCTCTCTCACACATCACCACTCATCATCTCTCTCTTTCTCCCTCACTCTCTCTCTCTCTATTTCTCTCTCTCCCTCTCTCTCTCTCTCTCTCTCTCTCTCTCTCTCTCTCTCTCTCTCTCTCTCTCTCTCTCTCTCTCTCTCTCATTTCTCTTCTCTCTCTCTCTTTATCTCTCTCTCTCTCTCTCTCTCTCTCTCTCTCTCTCTCTCTGTCTCTCTCTCATCTCTCTCTCTCTCTTTCTCTCCCTCTCCCTCTCTCTCTTTTGTCTCTCTCTCTCTCTCTCTCTCTCTCTCTCTCTCTCTCTCTCTCTCTGTCTCTCTCTCTCATCTCTCTCTCTCTCTCTCTCTCTCTTGTCTCTCTCTCTCTCTCTCTCTCTCTCTTGTCATCTCTCTGTCTGTCTGTTTCTCTCTTTCTCTCACCTCTGTCATCTCTCTTGTTTTCCCTGTCCCATTGTCTCTCTTTCTCTCTCCTCCCATTGTCTCTCTGTCTGTCTCTTTCATTCTGTATCTCTCCCCCTCTCCCCCTCTCTCCCCCATCTCTCTCTCTCTCTCTCTCTTTGATTCTCTCTCTCTCTCTCTCTCTCTCTCTCTCTCTCTCTCTCTCTCACACATCACACATTGTCATCACACTAACACATCACCATTCTCTCTCTCTTGTCTTGTCTTCTCTCTCTCTCTCTTTCTCGTCTTGTCTTGTTGATTCTGTCTCTCTCACTTATTGTCATCTTGTCTTGTTGTCTCTCTCCCTCTCACATCACCATTGTCTCTCGTTCTTGTCTCTCTTCTATCTCATCACCATTTCATCTCTTCTCTCTTCCCTCCCCATCACTCTCTCTCTCTCTCTCTTCCCCTCTCTTGTCTCTCTTGTCTGTCTCTCTCTTAACTCACTCTCTCTCTGTCTCTCTCTTGATTCTCTGTCATCACTTATTGTCTCTTGTCTTGTTGTTGATTCTCTCTCTCTCTCTCTCATCTCTTGTTGTTGTTGATCTCTCTCTCTCACTTTCTCTGTCTCTGTCTTCTTGATTCTCTCTCACCATTGTCATCGTCGTTGTTGTTGTTGATTCTCTAACTTCTCTTGTCTCTCTCTCTCTCTCTCTCTCTCTCTCTCTCTGTCTCTCTTGTCCCTGTCACCATTGTCTGTCTGTCTGTCTCTCTCTCTCTCACTCATTGTCATCATCGTTCTCTTTCTCTGTTCTCTGTCTTGTCTCTGTCTCTCTGATTCCCTACATCACCATTGTCTCATCTTGTTGTTAGTCTCTTGATTCTCTAACACACATTCTCATCGTTGTTGTTGTTGTCTTTCTGACTCTCTCCATTGTCATCATCGTTGTTGTTGTTGTTGATCCCTCTCTCACCATTGTCATCTCTTGTTGTTGTTGTTGATTCTCTCTCTGTCTCTTCGTTTTGTTTCTGTCTGTCTCTCTCTTGTCTCTCCGTCTGTCTCTGTCTTTCTCCTCCCCCTTGTCATCTCCCCTCCCCCCCTCTCTCTCTCTCTCCATTTCATTCTGTCTCTCTCCCCCCCATCTCTCTCTCTTTGATTCTCTCTCTCATCTCTCTCTCTCTCTCTCTCTCTCTCTCTTGTCTCTCTCTCTCAAATCACCATCTCATCTCTCTCTCTCTCTCTCTCTCACTCTTGTCTCTCTCTCTCTCTCTCTCTCTCTCACTCTCTCTCTCTCTCTTGTCCATCTAGATTCTCTCACTCTGTTGTCTCTCTCTTTCATGTATGTGTAAACTTACACCACCATACAGGATGAAATTGCTCAGTGGGAAACACTCGAGTTATTGTGGCCAATTTGTTTCTCCCCGGCAAGGCTGTGACACCTGACGTCATCCACTCTCCTATAACCACGGTAAAGAACAAAGTGATATGACAGCTTTTCTTTTACATTTATAAATCTGAGTGATGTATCAATGATACTTGTTATTACATTGATTATTATCTTCATGTTTTGTGTTGTTGTTGGTAAAGGTGATGTTTTTTCTTCTTCTTCTTCTTCTTCTTCTTCTTCTTCTTCTTCTTCTTCTTCTTCTTCTTCTTCTTCTTCTTCTTCGTCTTCTGATCATAACCATCGGCGTCACTGTTGTCGTTTTGGTGTTATCTTCATTTTATACATCTGTTTCCCTCTTCTTTGCCCTCCTCTCTCATTAGTTGTATGTAATGTACAATAAATTGCAAATTACGGGCATTGGTGGTCGAATGGAGTCATCATCGTCATCTTTTTGACTTTGTCGATATAAACTGAGATTCGACGTTAGTTGTTCATAGCAACACAGTGTATGTTATATGGGGGGTTGGGGGGGGAGCAATCTAGTGTTGACATTTGATAATCTTGGAAAAAACCTTTGAATTTCACCACAGAGGAAAGAGAAATGATGGATGAAAGAATAGTACAAGTACTTTGAAAACATCTTTTAATCTTATGTCCAAAAGTAGTGTGAAAAACGATAATGCATGTAGTTTCGTTGTAGCTTTTACTTTAACATAATGTATCTCGTTTCGTTGTAGCTTTTACTTTAACATAATGTATCTCGTTTCGTTGTAGCTTTTACTTTAACATAATGTATCTCGTTTCGTTGTAGCTTTTACTTTAACATAATGTATCTCGTTTCGTTGTAGCTTTTACTTTAACATAATGTATCTCGTTTCGTTGTAACTTTTACTTTAACATAATGTATCTCGTTTCGTTGTAACTTTTACTTTAACATAATGCATTTCGTTTCGTTGTAGCTTTTACTTTTACATAATGTATTTCGTTTCGCTGTAGCTGTTACTTCAACATAATGTATTTTAACTGATCTTGAAAACATGCGATAGTCCCGTAGACCAAAGTGTGTATGGCGGTAAGAAAGATGGCGTCATTGGCAGACGTCACAGTTTCTAATCCTAGTCTCACTGACGTCACACCTCCCTCCTCTTTTATCTCAACCCTCTCCGCCCTCCTATGAACGCACATGTTTTAAAGGCTTTAAATTATATTCTTTCATTTTACTATAATATACTCGTCATAAATTATCACCTCTCTCTGACATTGATTTTCCAAATAATTTTCATCAATTCGCGTATATTATTATTACCATTCGGAAATTCCTTTGTTGTTACCTTTATGCTCACGTTGCGAAAGTTACGTTTAACCTGATATCGTACAGAGTCAGTTGATTATGATATTATAGTTATCAAATGTCTTATTGTTTCGTTGTCTTCCTTCCAGACTTTTCAATCAGCATCTCAAGTCAGTGATTCCTGAACATCGGTGAAAACAACCCAAAATGTCGCTGGTATCGAATTCCACTGCTCGGCGTTTCCGCTTCCTGCACATCCAGCTAGTCCTGGCCTGTGCTGCCTTTCTGGGCTATGTGTTGGTCACTTCCATCTACAGAAACAAAATTGATCGTTGAGAACTATGTTGGGAAATCAGACAGGAAGAACGTAAGTGTACGATATCGATACTGTCAAACTATGTGGGAAATCAGACAGGAAGAACGTAAGTATAGGATATCGATACTGTCAGACTATGTGGGAAATCAGACAGGAAGAACGTAAGTGTGCGATATCGATCACTTGTCAGACTATGTTGGAAATCAGACAGGAAAAACGTTAGTGTACGATATCGATACTGTCAGACTATGTACGAAATCAGACATTGAAAACGTTAGTGTACGATATCGATACTGTCAGACTAAAATCCCTAAAAGGAAGAACGTAAGTGTTGCGATATCGATACCATTGTCATCGATGTTGTTGTCAGACTTGTTGTTGTTGATATCGATCACCATTGTCAAATTGTTGGAAATCCCTAACAGGAAGAACGTAAGTGTACGATATCGATACTGTCAAACTATGTGGGAAATCAACAGGAAGAACGTAAGTGTACGATATCGATACTGTCAAACTATGTTGGGAAATCAGAAAGGAAGAACGTAAGTGTACGATATCGATACTGTCAGACTATGTTGGGAAATCAGACAGGAAGAACGTATGTGCACAATATCGATACTGTCCCCGGTGTTTACCTGGACCTCATCGACTTCCCTTTGTTCGATACCGTATCATATTTCTCATCGACGAATTTATAGACGCAACAATAGCTCAGGAGGTAGAGCGCCTGGCTACCACCCAGGAGACTAGAGATCGATACCCAGTCGGACCAAGTATTCTGTTCCTCCTGTCGACCCAACAGTGACTGGGCATCGCTGGTTCATTCACTCAAAGAAAGTAATCCCTGTTGTTGTGGAAAGCTATCACCGAACTTTCCAATTGTGTCGGATGCCTGGAGACAAAGATGGGGACTGTGCTTTAGGTTACGATACGCTCAACTTTAAGTGAGGACTTGCTTTGCCTAGTATAGTTTATATCAACTTTGAGTAGAAGATTTGCTTTGCCTAGTATATTTATATCAACTTTGAGTTGAGGATTTGATTTGCCTAGTATAGTTTATATCAACTGTGAGTATAGATTTGCTTTACTTAGTATAGTTTATATCAACTTTGAGTATAGGATTTGCTTTACTTAGTATAGTTTATATCAACTGTGAGTATAGGATTTGCTTTGCCTAGTATAGTTTATATCAACTGTGAGTATAGGATTTGCTTTACTTAGTATAGTTTATATCAACTGTGAGTATAGGATTTGCTTTGCCTAGTATAGTTTATATCAACTGTGAGTATAGGATTTGCTTTACTTAGTATTGTTTATATCAACTGTGAGTATAGGATTTGCTTTACTTAGTATTGTTTATATCAACTGTGAGTATAGGATTTGCTTTACTTAGTATTGTTTATATCAACTGTGAGTATAGGATTTGCTTTACTTAGTATTGTTTATATCAACTGTGAGTATAGGATTTGCTTTGCCTAGTATAGTTGATATGGACTTTGCCGTCTTTGTTAACGTATTCACAAAGTTAGTATGAAAAGTCACAGCATTGGTCTCTTTTAAAATCCTAATTCTGGTCAAGAGATGTTCCTGAAATGTCTTTGTTAAGACATCAGACGTAAGCAGTCGTACACTGTTGTTGTTGATTTCCCAACACCATTGTCATCGTTGTGGACCCTACAATCATGTAGGGAGCTACATTTTCTTCGTTAAAATAAAACAACGTGTTCAATCTTGTTGTTGGTTAACTGCTGACAAAATTTAGTCATAACTATGGACAAATGAAAAGGAGCCAATGAATATTAACCCGTAACATTTGACCCTCAGCTTATCTGTTTGCTATTTAAAACATTGACAAATATTTGGGTCATTGATTGCACATAATTATGCTCGACTTTTCTTTCTCCCTCCCCCCATCTCCACTCTCCCACCAACCCCCCAACCCCCTCCCTCCCACCAATCCCCCAACCTCCTCTCTCCCCACCAACCCCCAACCTCCTCTCTCCCACCAACCCCAACCTCCTCTCTCCCACCAACCCCAACCTCCTCTCTCCCACCATTTTCCCCCTTGTTGTTGATTCTCTCCCACAACCACCAACCTCCTCTCTCCCACCAACCTTGTCTCTTGTTGTTCTCTTTGACCAACCTCCTCCTCCCATCAACCTCCTCTCTCCCACCAACACCTCCCTCTCCCGTTGTTCCTCTCTTTGTTTCCTCTCTCCCACCAACCTGGTCTGATTCAACCCCCTCTCTCCCATTGTCAACCCCCAACCTCCTCCCTCCCACCAACCCCCCAACCTCCTCTCTCCCACCAACCCCCAACCTCTCTCCCACCAACCCCCATTGTCAGTCGTTGTTGTCCTCCCTCTCCCACCCCCCAACCTCTCTCCCACCAACCCCCAACCTCAGTCTCTCCCACCAACCCCAACCTCCTCTCCCACCAACCCCCAACCTCCTCTCTCCCACCAACTCCCCAACCTCCTCTCCCCTAAACCCCCAACCTCCTCTCTCCACCAACCTCCTCTTCTCTCCCACCAACCTCCTCTAGTCCCACCAACCTCCTCTCTCCCACCAACCATTATCCAAACTCCCAAACCTCCTCTCTCCCACCAACCTCCTAGTACCAACCTCCTCTCTCCACCAACCTCCTAGTCTATCCCACCAACCTCCTCCTCCCACCAACCCCCAACCTCCTCTCCCACCAACCTCCTTCTCCCACCAACCTCCTCTCTCCCACCAACCACCTCTCTCCCACCAACCTACCTCTCCTCTGGTGGTCCCACCTCCCCAACCTCCTCTCTCCCACCAACCTCCTCTCTCCCACCAACCCCCATCCTCCTCTCTCCCACCAACCTCCTCTCTCCCACCAACCTCCTCTCTCCCACCAACCTCCTCTCTCCCACCAACCTCCTCTCTCCCACCAACCTCCTCTCTCCCCACCAACCTCCTCTCTCCCACCAACCTCCTCTCTCCCACCAACCTCCTCTCTCCCACCAACCCCTCTTCCCACCAACCTCCTCTCTCCCACCAACCTCCTCTCTCCCACCAACCTCCTCTCTCCCACCAACCTCCTCTCTCCCACCAACCTCCTCTCTCCCACCAACCTCCTCTCTCCATCAACCTCCTCTCTCCCACCAACCCCACCAACCCCCAACCTCCTCTCCCACCAAGAAAACCTCCTCTCCCACCAACCTCCTCTCTCCCACCAACCTCCTCTCTCTCCCAAGAACCTCCTCTCCCAGAACCTCCTCCCACCCCAACCTCCTCTCTCCCACCAACCCCTCCTCTCCCAAAACCTCCTCTCCCACCAACCTCCTCTCTCCCACCAACCTCCTCTCCCACCAACCTCCTCTCTCCCACCAACCCCCACCAACCCCCAACCTCCTCTCTCCCACCAACCCCCAACCTCCTCTCCCAAGAACCTCCTCTCTCCCAGAACCTCCCTCTCTCCCACCAACAATCCTCTCTCCCACCAACCTCCTCTGGCCTAGAAGAAGAAGAAGAAGAAGAAGAAGAAGGCCCACCAACCTCCTCTCTCCCACCAACCTCCTCTCTCCCAGCAACTCCTCTCTCCCACCAACCTCCTCTGACTCGAACCAACCTCCTCTCTCCCACCAAAGGCAGACTCTCCCACCAACCTGGTAGTTCCCAAACAACCCCCTTGACCCTCCTTACCACGCCCCAACCTCCTCTCTCCCACCAACCTCTCTCCCCAAAAATCCTAACATCCAAAAAAGAAAGAAAACCCCAACCTCCTCTCAAATTGTAACCCCCAACCTCAAGAATCTCCCACCAACCCCCTCTCTCCCACCAACCTGCAAGATCTCTCCCACCAACCTCCTCCTCAGTTGTCCCACCAACCTATCTCTCCCATAACCAATCAAAGATGGGTTCTCCCACCAACCCTCTCTCCCACCAACCTCCTCTCTCTCCCACCAACCTCCTCTCTCCCACCAACCCCCTCCTCCCTCTCTCTCTCCCTCTCAACCTCCCTCCCTCTCTCCCACCAACCTCCAACCTCCTCTCTCCCACCAACCCTCAACCTCCCACTCTCCTCTCTCTCTCTCCCAACCACCCAACCCCTCTCCCACCAACCTCCTCTCTCCCACCAACCCCCAACCTCCTCTCCCACCCCTCCTCTCCCTCCAACTCCTCCTCCCACTCCCCCAACCTCCCTCTCTCCCACCAACCACCAACCTCCTTCTCTCCCACCAACTCACCAACCTCCTCTCTCCCACCAACCACCTCTCCCACCAACCCCCAACCTCCTCCCACCAACCTCCTCTTTAATTAACCCCCAACCACCTCTCTCCCACCAACCACCAACCTCCTCTCTCCCACCAACCCCAGCCTCCTCTCTCCCACCAACCTCCTCTCTCCCACCAACCCCAACCTCCTCTCTCTCTCTCCCACCAACCACCAACTCCTCTCTCCCACCAACCTCCAACCTCCTCTCTCCCACCAACTCACTCTCTCTCCCACCAACCCCCAACCTCCTCTCTCCCACCAACCTCCTCTCTCCCACCAACCTCTCTCTCACCAACCCTCCCTCTCTCTCAACCACCAACCTCCTCTCTCCCACCAACCACCAACCTCCTCTCTCCCAACCTCCTCTCTCCCACCAACCTCCTCTCTCCCACCAACCTCCTCTCTCCCCACCAACACCAACCTCTCTCTCTCTCCACCAACCTCCTCTCTCCCACCAACCTCCCCTCTCTCTCCCACCAACCACCAACCTCCCACCAACTCTCACTCAACCACCAACCTCCTCTCTCCCACCAACTCTCCTCTCTCCCACCAACCACCAACCTCCTCCTCTCTCTTCCACCAACCCCAACCTCCTCTCTCCCCAACCCACCAACCTCCTCCCTCCCACCAACTCCTCTCTCCTCTCCCACCAACCCTCTTCCACCAACCTCTCACTCTCTTCCACCAACCACCAACCTCCTCTCCCACCAACCTCCTCTCTCCTCCCCCACCAACCTCCTCTCTCCCACCAACTTTCAACCTCCTTCTCTTCACCAACCCCCTCTCTCCAACCTCTCTCCCACCAACCACCAACCTCTCTCTCTCTCCAACCCCCACCTCCTCTCTCCCACCAACCTCCTCTCTCCCACCAACCTCTTCCCACACCAACCTCCTCTTCTCCCACCAACCTCCTCTCCCACCAACCTCTCTTCTCCCACCAACCACCAACCTCCTCTCTCCCACCAACCGCTTTCTCCCACCAACCAACCTCCTCTCTCCCACCAACCTCCTCTCTCCCACTCTCCAACCTCCTCTCTCCCACCAACTCTCTCCTCCTCTCTCTCTCCACCAACCTCCTCTCTCCCACCAACCACCAACCTCCTCCTCCCCACCAACCTCCTCTCTCCAACCAACCACCAACCTCCTCTCTCCCTCTCCCACCAACCTCCTCTCTCCCACCAACCTCCTCTCTCCCACCAACCTCCTCTCTCCACCAACCTCCAACCTCCTCTCTCCCACCAACCACCAACGTCCTCCTCCCACCAACCTCCTCTCCTCACCCACCCAACCTCCTCTCTCCCACCAACCTCCAACCTCTCTCTCACCAACCCCCAACCTCCCTCTCTCACCAACCTCCTCCTCTCCCACCAACCTCCCTCCTCTCTCCCACCAACTCTCCTCTCTCCCACCAACCATAACCTCCTCTCTCCCACCAACCTCCTCTCTCTCACCAACCCCCAACCTCCTCTCTCCCACCAACCTCCTCTCTCCCACTCTTTCTCCTCTCCCACCAACTCTCTCTCCACCTCCCCCAACCTCTCTCTCTCCCACCAACCTCCTCTCTCTCACCACTCAACCTCCTCTCTCCCACCAACCTCCTCTCTCCCACCAACCCCTCAACTTCCTCTCTCCCACCAACCCCCAACCTCCTCTCTCTCTGTCTGTTTCAACCTCCTCTCTCCCTCCAACCCCAACCTCCTCTCTCCCACCAACCTCCTCTCTCTCCCCCCCAACCTCTCTCTCCCACCAACCTCCCTCTCCTCCTCCTCCCACCCTCCCACCAACCTCCTTCTCTCCCACCAACCCCCAACCTCCTCTCTCCCACCAACCCCCAACCTCCTCTCTCCCACCAACCTCAACCTCTCTCTCTCCCACCAACCACCAACCTCCTCTCTCCCACCAACCTCCTCTCTCCCACCAACCCCAACCTTTTCTCTCTCCCTACCAACCCCCCAACCTCCTCTCTCCCACCAACCCCAACCTCCTTCTCTCCCACCAACCTCCAACCTCCTCTCCCACCTCCTCTCTCCAACCTCCTCTCTCCCACCAACCTCCAACCTCCTCTCCTCTCTCCCACTCAACCTCCTCTCTCCCACCAACCCCCAACCTCCTCTCTCCCACCAACCACCAACCTCCTCTCTCCCACCAACCCCCAACCTCCTCTCTCCCTCTCCCCCAACCTCCTCTCTCCCACCAACTCCTTCAACCTCCTCTCTCCCCACCAACCTCTCTCTCCCACCAACCTCCTCTCTCCCACCAACCTCCTCTCTCCCACCAACCTCCTCTCTCCCTCAACCT
Source organism: Doris montereyensis (assembly GCA_037039925.1). NCBI lineage: Eukaryota > Metazoa > Mollusca > Gastropoda > Nudibranchia > Dorididae > Doris > Doris montereyensis. The sequence continues at coordinate 52,514 of JAXRKP010001146.1, read as the reverse complement.
CCCCTCTCCCACCAACCTCCTCTCTCCCACCAACCTCCTCTTCCCAACCTCCTCTCTCCCACCAACCTCCTCTCTCCCACCAACCACTCCTCTCTCCCACCAACCTCCTCTCTCCCACCAACCTCCTCTCTCCCACCAACCTCCAACCTCTCTCTCCCACCAACCACCAACCTCCTCTCTCCCACCAACCTCCTCTCTCCCACCAACCTCCTTCCTCTCCCACCAACCACCAACCTCCTCTCTCCCACCAACCTCCTCTCTCCCACCAACCTCCTCTCTCCACCAACCTCCTCTCTCCCACCAACCTCCTCTCTCCCACCAACCTCCTCTCTCCCACCAACCCCAACTCTCTCCCACCAACCTCCTCTCTCACCAACTGCCAACCTCCTCTCCCACCAACCTCCTCTCTCCACCAACCCCCTCTCTCCCACCAACCTCCTCTCCCACCAACCCCCTCTCTCCCACCAACCCCCTCTCTCCACCAACCTCCTCTTCACCAACCTCCTGTTGCTCTCCCACCAACCCCCTCTCTCCCAACTGTAACCTCCTCTCTCCCACCAACCCTCTCTCTCCCACCAACCTCCTCTCTCCCACCAACCTCCTCTCTCCCACCAACCTCCTCTCTCCCACCAACCTCCTCTCTCCCACCAACCTCTCTCTCCCACCAACCTCCCTCTCTCCTCCCAACCTCCTCTCTCCTCCTCCAACCACCAACCTCCTCTCTCCCACCAACCTCCTCTCTCCCACCAACCTCCTCTCTCCCACCAACCTCCTCTCTCCCACCAACAAACCTCCTCTCTCCCACCAACCTCCTCTCTCCCACCAACCTCCTTCTCTCCCACAACCCAACTCTCTCCCTCCCACCAACCTCCTCTCCCAATAACCTCCTCTCTCCCACCAACCTCCTCTCTCCCACCAACCTCCTCTCTCCCACCAACCTCCTCTCTCCCACCAACCGCCAACCTCCCCTCTCCCACCAACCCCCTCTCTCCCACCAACCCCCTCTCCCACCAACCCCTCTCTCCCACCAACTCCTCTCTCCCACCAACCTCCTCTCTCCCACCAACTGGTCGTCTCCCACCAACCTCCTTACTCCCACCAACCTCTCCCACCAACCGCAACCTCCTTCTCCCACCAACCCCCTCTCTCCCACCAACCCACCAACACTCCTCTTCTTCCCACCAACCTTCAACCTCCTCTCTCCCACCAACCTCCTCCTCCTCCCACCACAACCACCAACCTCCTCTCCCACCAACCTTGACCTCTCTCTCCACCAACCAACCTCCTCTCTCCCACCAACCATGTAGTTTCCTCTTTCTCCCACCAACCCCAACCTATCTCTCTCCCACCAACCTCCTCTCTCCCACCAACCTCCAACCTCCTCTTTCCACCAACCTCCTGTATCTCCCACCAACCACCAACCTCCTCTCTCCCACCATAATCCTCTCTCCCCCACCAACCTCCTTACTTCCCACATAATGTATCTCTCCCACCAACCGCCAACCTCCTCTCTCCCACCAACCTCCTCTCTCCCACCAACCAACCTCCTCTCTCCCACCAACCAACCTCCATCTCTCCCACCAACCTCCTCTCTCCACCCCACCAACCTCCTCTCTCCCACCAACCTCATTGGCACCTCCTCTCCCACCAACCTCAACCTCCTCTCTCCCACCAACCACCAACCTCCTCTCTCCCACCAACCTCCAACCTCCTCTCCCCACCAACCACCAACCTCCTCTCTCCCACCAACCACCAACCTCCTCTCTCCCACCAACCACCAACCTCCTCTCTCCCACCAACCACCAACCTCCTCTCTCCCACCAACCCCCAACCTCCCTCTCTCCCACCAACCCCCAACCTCCTCTCTCCCAAGTTACCAACCTCCTCTCTCCCACCAACCCCAACCTCCTCTCTCCCACCAACCCCCAACCCCCTATCTCTCCCACCAACCCCCCAACCTCCTCTCTCCCACCAACCACCAACCTCCTCTCTCCCACCAACCTCCTCTCTCCCACCAACCCCCAACCTCCTCTCTCCCACCAACCACCAACCCACTCAACCCGCCTCCTCTCCCACCAACCACCAACCTCCTCTCTCCCACCAACCACCAACCTCCTCTCTCCACCAACCACCAACCACCAACCTCCCTCTCTCCCACCAACCACCAACCACCAAATCTCCTCAGGAAGAACCAACCACCAACCTCTCTCCCCACCAAACCACCAACCTCCTCTCTCCCACCAACCACCAACCTCCTCTCTCTACACCAACCACCAACCTCCTCTCCCACCAACCACCAACCTCCTCTCTCCCACCAACCTCCTCTCTCCCACCAACCGCCAACCTCCTCTCCCACCAACCTTCTCTCCCACCATCCTCCTCCTCCCACCAACCTCCTCTCTCCCACCAACCTCCTCTCTCCCACCAACCTCCTCAGACTCCCACTCAACCTCAGAAACCAACCTCCTCTCTCCCCACCACCAACCTCCTCTCTCCCACCAACCTCCTCTCTCCCACCAACCTCCTCTTTCCCACCAACCTCCTCTCTCCCACCAACCACCAACCTCCTCTCTCCCACCAACCTCCTCTCTCCCACCATCCTCCTTCTCCCACCAACCACCAACCTCCTCTCTCCCACCAACCTCCTCTCTCCCACCATCCTCCTCTCTCCCACCAACCACCAAACCTCCTTCTATCCCATAACCCGCCAACCTCCTCTCTCCCACCAACCTCCTCTCTCCCCCACCAACCACCAACCTCCTCTCTCCCCAACCATCGTCCTCTCTCCCACCAACCACCAACCTCCTCTTCCCCACCAACCTCCTCTCCCACCAACCTCCTCCTCTCCCACCAACCTCCTCTCTCCCACCAACCTCCTCTCTCCCACCAACCTCCTCTCTCCCACCAACTCTCCTCTCTCCCACCAACCTCCTCTCTCCCACCAACCTCCTCTCTCCCACCAACCTCCTCTCTCCCACCAACCAAGATCCCACCTCCTCTCTCCCACCAACCTCAACTCTCTCCCACCAACCTCCTCTCTCCCACCAACCACCAACCTCCTCTCTCCCACCAACCTCCTCTCTCCCACCAACCTCCCACCAACTCTCTCTCCCACCAACCTCCTCTCTCCCACCAACCTCCTCTCAACCTGACCACCAACCTCTCTCCCACCAACCTCCTCTCTCCCACCAACCTCCAGTACCCACTCTCCCACCAACCACCAACCTCCTCTCTCCCACCAACCGCTATCTCAACCTCCTCTCTCCCACCAACCTCCAACCTCCTCTCTCCCACCAACCACCAACCTCCTTTGCTCTCCCACCAACCTCCTCCCTCCCACCAACCCCTCCTCCTCTCTCCCACCAACCTCCTCCCTCCCACCAACCCCCAATCTCCTCTCTCCCACCAACCTCCTCTCTCCCACCAACCCCCAACCTCCTCTCTCCCACCAACCGCCAACCTCCTCTCTCCCACCAACCGCCAACCTCCTCTCTCCCACCAACCACCAACCTCCTCTCTCCCACACAACCTCCTCTCCCACCAACCTCCTCTCTCCCACCAACCTCCTCTCTCCCACCAACCTTCTCTCTCCACAACCTCCTCTCTCTCCCACCAACCTCCTCTCCCAACCACCAACCTCCTCTCTCCCACCAACCTCCTCTCTCCCAACCAACCTCCTCTCTCCCACCAACCGCCAACCTCCTCTCCTCCCACCAACCTCCAACCTCCTCTCCCACCAACCAACCTCCTCTCTCCCACCAACCACCAACCTCCTCTCCACCAACCCCCAACCTCCTCTCTCCCACCAACCCCAACCTCCTCTCTCCCAACCAACTCTCTCTCCCACCAACCCCAACCTCCTCTCTCCCACCAACCCCCTCCTCCTCCCACCAACCTCCTCTCTCCCACCAACCTCCTCTCCCCACCAACCTCCTCTCTCCCCACCAACCTCCTCTCTCCCACCAACCTCCTCTCTCCCACCAACCTCCTCTCTCCCACCAACCTCCCCTCTCTCCCACCAACCTCCTCTCTCCCACCAACCTCCTCTCCCACCAACCTCCTCTCTCCCACCAACCTCCTCTCTCCCACCAACCTCCTCTCTCCCACCAACCTCCTCTCTCCCACCAACCTCCTCTCTCCCACCAACCCCCAACCTCCTCTCTCCCACCAACCTCCTCTCTCCCACCAACCACCAACCTCCTCTCTCCCACCAACCGCCAACCTCCTCTCTCCCACCAACCACCAACCTCCTCTCTCCCACCAACCCCCAACCTCCTCTCTCCCACCAACCTCCTCTCTCCCACCAACCCCAACCTCCTCTCTCCCACCAACCGCCAACCTCCTCTCTCCCACCAACCTCCAACCTCCTCTCCCACCAACCCTCCAACTCCTCCCAACCCAACCTCTCTCCCACCAACCAACCTCCCTCCCTTCTCCCACCAACCTCTCTCCCACCAACCTCCTCTCTCCCCAACTCCTCTCTCCCACCAACCTCCTCCTCTCTCCCACCAACCCCAACCTCCTCTCTCCCACCAACCTCCAACCTCCTCTCTCCCACCAACCTCCTCTCTCCCACCAACCTCCTCTCTCCCACCAACCTCCTCTCCCCAACCAACCTCCTCTCTCCCACCAACCTCCTCCCTCCCACCAACCTCTCCTCTCCCACCAACCTCCTCTCTCCCACCAACCTCCTCTCCCACCAACCACCAACCTCCTCCTCCCACCAACCTCCAACCTCCTCTCTCCCACCAACCCCCAACCTCCCTCCCCACCAACCTCCTCTCTCCCACCAACCCCTCCTCTCCCACCAACCTCCTCCCCCACCCCCAACCTCCTCTCCCACCAACCCCCAACCTCCTCTCTCCCACCAACCCCCAACCTCCTCTCTCCCACCAACCCCCAACCTCCTCTCTCCCACCAACCCCCAACCTCCTCTCTCCCACCAACCCCTCTCTCTCCCACCAACCTCCTCCCTCCCACCAACCCCAACCTCCTCTCTCCCACCAACCCAACCTCCTCTCTCCCACCAACCCCTCCCAACCTCCTCTCTCCCACCAACCTCCTCTCTCCCAACACCCTCCCAACCTCCTCTCCCACCAACCTCTCTCCCACCAACCCCCAACCTCCTCTCTCCCACCAACCCCAACCTCCTCTCCCACCAACCCCCAACCAACCCCAACCTCTCCCACCAACCCCCAACCTCATCTCTCCCCACCAACCCCAACCTCCTCCCTCCCCCCAACCTCCTCTCTCCCACCAACCCCCCAACCCCCAACCTCCCACCAACCTCCTCTCTCCCACCCCCCAACCAACCAACCCCCACCCTCCTCTCTCCCACCAACCCCCAACCTCCTCTTCTCCCACCAACCCCCTCCTCCCACCAACCCCCAACCTCCTCTCTCCCACCAACCCCCAACCTCCTCCCTCTCCCACCAACCCCTTCAACCTCTCTCTCCCACCAACCCCAACCTCCTCTCCTCCCACCAACCCCAACCTCCTCTCTCCCACCAACCCCCAACCTCCTCTCTCCCACCAACCCCAACCTCCTCTCTCCCCCACCAACCTCTCCCATCAACCCCCAACCTCCTCTCTCCCACCAACCCCAACCTCCTCCTCCCACCAACCCCCAACCTCCTCTCTCCACCAACCCCCAACCTCCTCTCTCCCACCAACCCCCAACCTCCTCTCTCCCACCAACCCCCAACCTCCTCTCTCCCACCACCCCAACCTCCTCTCTCCCACCAACCCCCAACCTCCTCTCTCCCACCAACCTCCTCTCTCCCACCAACCCCCAACCTCCTCTCTCCCACCAACCCCCAACCTCTCCCACCCAACCCCCAACCTCCTCTCTCCCACCAACCCCCAACCTCCTCTCTCCCACCAACCCCCAACCTCCTCTCTCCCACCAACCCCCTCTCCCACCAACCCCCACCAACCTCCCCAACCTCTCTCCCACCAACCCCCAACCTCCTCTCTCCCACCAACCTCCTCTCTCTCCCACCAACCCCCAACCTCCTCTCTCCCACCAACCCCCAACCTCCTCTCCCACCAACCCCCAACCTCTCCCACCAACCTCCTCTCTCCCACCAACCCCTCTCTCTCCCACCAACCACCAACCTCCTCTCCCCCACCAACCTCCTCTCTCCCACCAACCTCCAACCTCCCTCCCACCAACCTCCTCTCTCCCACCAACCTCCTCTCTCCACCAACCTCCTCTCTCCCCACCAACCTCCTCTCTCCCACCAACCTCCTCTCCTCCCACCAACCTCCCTCCAACCCCCAACCTCCTCCCTCCCACCAACCCCAACCTCCTCTCTCCCACCAACCTCTCCCACCAACCTCAACCACCAACCTCCTCTCTCCCACCAACCTCCTCTCTCCCACCAACCTCCTCTCTCCCACCACCAACCTCCTCCCACCAACCTCTCCCACCAACCCCCAACCTCCTCTCTCCCACCAACCTCCTCTCTCCCACCAACCCCAACCTCTCTCCCCACCAACCTCCAAACCTCCTCTCCCACCAACCCCCAACCTCCTCTCTCCCAACCCCCAACCTCCTCTCTCCCACCAACCCTCCTCTCTCCCAACCAACCAACCCCCCTCTCTCCCACCAACTTCCTCTCTCTCCCACCAACCCCAACTCTCTCCCACCAACCTCCTCTCTCCCACCAACCCCCAACCTCCTCTCCTCCCACCAACCCCAACCTCCTCTCTCTCCCACCAACCCCCAACCTCCTCTCTCCCACCAACCACCAACCTCCTCCCCCACCAACCCCCAACCTCCCACCAACCTCCCCCCAACCCCCAACCTCCTCTCTCCCACCAACCCCCAACCTCCTCCTCCCACCAACCTCCCCTCTCTCCCACCAACCTCCTCTCTCCCACCAACCCCAACCTCCTCTCTCCCACCAACCCCCAACCTCCTCTCTCCCACCAACCTCTCTCCCACCAACCCCCAACCTCCTCTCCCACCAACCCCCAACCTCCTCTCTCCCACCAACCCCCAACCTCCTCTCTCCCACCAACCCCCAACCTCCTCTCTCCCACCAACCCCAACCTCCTCTCTCCCACCAACCACCAACCTCCTCTCTCCCACCAACCCCCAACCTCCTCTCTCCCACCAACCCCCCAACCTCCTCTCTCCCACCAACCACCAACGTCCTCTCTCCCACCAACCCCCAACCTCCTCTCCCACCAACCCCAACCTCCTCTCTCCCACCAACCCCCAACCTCCTCTCTCCCACCAACCCCCAACCTCCTCTCTCCCACCAACCCCCAACCTCCTCTCTCCCACCAACCCCTAACCTCCTCTCTCCCACCAACCCCCAACCTCCTCCTCTCTCTCCCCACCAACAACCCCTAACCTCCTCTCTCCCACCAACCCCCAACCTCCTCTCTCCCACCAACCCCCAACCTCCCTCTCTCCCACCAACCCCCAACCTCTCTCCCACCAACCTCCTCTCTCCCACCAACCACCAACTCTCCCACCAACCTCCTCCTCTCTCCACCAACCTCCTCTCTCTCCCACCAACCACCAACCTCCCACCAACTCTCTCTCCCACCAACCTCCTCTCTCCCACCAACCTCCTCTCTCCCACCAACCCCTCTCTCCCACCAACCTCCTCTCTCCCCACCAACCTCCTCTCTCCCACCAACCTCCAACCTCCCTCTCCCACCAACCCCTAACCCCCTCTCTCCCACCAACCCCCAACCTCCTCTCTCCCACCAACCCCTCTCTCCCACCAACTCCCCTCCCCCCTCTCTCCCACCAACCCCTAACCCCTCTCTCCCACCAACCCCTAACCCCCTCTCTCCCACCAACCCCTTCTCTCCCACCAACCCCTAACCCCTCTCTCCCACCAACCCCTAACCCCTCTCTCCCACCAACCCCTAACCTCTCTCCCACCAACCCCTAACCCCCTCCCACCAACCCACCAACCCCCTCTCTCCCACCAACCCCTAACCAACCTCTCCCACCAACCCCAACCCCACCAACCTCTCTCCCACCAACCCCTCTCTCCCAACCCCCTCTCTCCCACCAACCCCCAACCCCCTCTCTCCCACCAACCCCCTCTCTCCCACCAACCCCTAACCCCCTCTCTCCCACCAACCCCCAACCCCTCTCTCCCACCAACCCCTAACCCCTCTCTCCCACCAACCCCCTCTCTCCCAACCTCCTCTCTCCCACCAACCCCCAACCTCCTCCCTCCCACCAACCCCTAACCCCTCTCTCCCACCAACCCCCAACCTCCTCTCTCCCACCAACCCCCAACCTTTCTCTCTCCCACCAACCCCCAACCTCCTCTCTCCCACCAACCCCCAACCTCCTCTCTCCCACCAACCACCAACTCCCACCAACCCCCAACCTCCTCTCTCCCACCAACCCCCAACCTCCTCTCTCCCACCAACCCCAACTTCTCTCTCCCACCAACCCCCAACCTCCTCTCTCCCAACCAACCTCCTCTCTCCCACCAACCTCTCCCACCAACCCCCTCTCTCCCACCAACCTCCTCTCTCCCACCAACCCCTAACCTCTCTCTCTCCCACCCCAAACCTCCTCTCTCCCACCAACCCCCAACCTCCTCTCTCCCACCAACCCCCAACCTCCTCTCCCACCCACCAACCTCCAACCTCCTCTCTCCCACCAACCCCTCTCTCTCCCACCAACCCCCAACCTCCTCTCTCCCACCAACCCCCAACCTCCTCTCTCCCAACCAACCTCCTCTCTCCCACCAACCTCCTCTCTCCCACCAACCCCCAACAACCTCTCCTCCTCTCCCAACCAACCTCCTCTCTCCCCACCAACCCCCAACCTCCTCTCTCCCACCAACCTCCTCTCCCACCAACCCACTCTCCCACCAACCCCCTCTCTCCCACCAAACCCCAACCTCCTCTCCCACAACCCCCAACCTCCTCCCCACCAACCAACCCCCTCTCCCAACCTCCTCTCTCCCACCAACCTCCTCTCTCCCACCAACCCCCAAACCTCCTCTCTCCCACCAACCTCCTCTCTCCCACCAACCACCAACCTCCTCTCTCCCACCAACCTCCTCTCTCCCACCAACCTCCTCTCTCCCACCAACCAACCTCTCCTCTCTCCCACCAACCCCCTCCTCTCTCCCACCAACCTCCTCTCTCCCCACCAACCTCCTCTCCCCACCAACCCCCTCTCTCCCCACCAACCTCCTCTCCCCACCAACCTCCTCTCTCCCACCAACCTCCTCTCTCCCACCAACCTCCTCTCTCCCACCAACCTCCTCTCTCCCACCAACCTCCTCTCCCCACCAACCTCCTCTCTCCCACCAACCCCCCTCCTCTCTCCCACCAACCCCCAACCTCCTCTCTCCCACCAACCTCCTCTCTCTCCCACCAACCCCCAACCTCCTCTCTCCCACCAACCTCCTCTCTCCCACCAACCCCCAACCTCCTCTCTCCCACCAACCAACCTCCTCTCTCCCACCAACCCCCAACCTCCTCTCTCCCACCAACCCCCAACCTCCTCTCTCCCACCAACCCCCAACCTCCTCTCTCCCACCAACCCCCCAACCTCCTCTCTCCCACCAACCTCCTCTCTCCCACCAACCTCCTCTCTCCCACCAACCTCCTCTCTCCCACCAACCTCCTCTCTCCCACCAACCTCCTCTCTCCCACCAACCCCCAACCTCCTCTCTCCCACCAACCAACCTCCTCTCTCCCACCAACCTCCAACCTCCTCTCCCACCAACCTCCAACCTCCTCTCTCCCACCAACCTCCTCTCTCCCACCAACCTCCTCTCTCCCACCAACCTCCTCTCTCCCACCAACCCCCAACCTCCTCTCTCCCACCAACCTCCCTCTCCCAACCCACCAACCTCCTCTCTCCCACCCCCCAACCTCCTCTCCCCACCAACCTCCTCTCTCCCACCAACCTCCTCCCTCCCACCAAACCTCCTCTCTCCCACCAACCTCCTCTCTCCCACCAACCCCCAACCTCCTCTCTCCCACCAACCTCCTCTCTCCAACCAACCACCAACCTCCTCTCTCCCACCAACCCCAACCTCCTCTCTCCCACCAACCACCAACCTCCTCTCTCACCAACCACCAACCTCCTCTCTCCCACCAACCCCCAACCTCCTCTCTCCCACCAACCCCCAACCTCCTCTCTCCCACCAACCTCCTCTCTCCCACCAACCTCCTCTCTCCCACCAACCCCCAACCTCCTCTCTCCCACCAACCAACCAACCTCCTCTCTCCCACCAACCTCCTCTCTCCCACCAACCCCCAACCTCTCTCCCCACCAACCCCCAACCTCTCTCCCCACCAACCTCCTCTCTCCCACCAACCCCCAACCTCCTCTCTCCCACCAACCTCCTCTCTCCCACCAACCCCCAACCTCCTCTCTCCCACCAACCTCCTCTCTCTCCCACCAACCTCCTCTCTCCCACCAACCTCCTCTCTCCCACCAACCCTCCTCTCTCCCACCAACCTCCTCTCTCCCACCAACCTCCTCTCTCCCACCAACCTCCTCTCCCACCAACCACCAACCTCCTCTCTCCCACCAACCTCCTCTCTCCCCACCAACCTCCTCTCTCCCACCAACCTCCTCTCTCCCACCAACCCCAACCTCCTCTCTCCCACCAACCCCCCCTCTCCCACCAACCCCCAACCTCCTCTCTCCCACCAACCCCCTCTCTCCCACCAACCCCTCCCTCCCACCAACCCCTCCTCCTCCCACCAACCCCCAACCCCCTCTCTCCCACCAACCCCCTCCTCCTCTCTCCCACCAACCCCCAACCTCCTCTCTCCCACCCCCCTAACCCCCTCTCTCCCACCAACCCCCAACCTCCTCTCCCACCAACCCCAACCCAACCCCACCAACCCCTCTCCCCCTCCCCCCACCAACCCCCTCTCTCCCACCAACCTCTCTCCCCACCAACCCCCAACCTCCTCTCTCCCACCAACCTCCTCTCTCCCACCAACCCCCTCTCTCTCCCACCAACCTCCTCTCTCCCACCAACCCCCAACCTCCTCTCTCCCACCAACCCCTAACCTCCTCTCTCCCACCAACCCCCAACCTCCTCTCTCCCACCAACCCCTCTCTCCCAACCAACCTCCTCTCTCCCACCAACCCCTCTCTCCCACCAACCCCAACCCCCTCTCTCCCACCAACCCCCAACCTCCTCTCTCCCACCAACCTCCTCTCTCCCACCAACCCTAACCTCCTCCCACCAACCCCCAACCCCTCTCTCCCACCAACCCCTAACCCCCTCTCTCCCACCAACCCCCAACCTCCTCTCTCCCACCAACCAACCTCCTCTCTCCCACCAACCCCCTCCTCTCCCAACAACCTCCTCTCCCCACCAACCCCCTCTCTCCCACCAACCCCCAACCTCCTCTCTCCCACCAACCTCCTCTCTCCCACCAACCCCTAACCTCCTCTCTCCCACCAACCTCCTCTCTCCCACCAACCCCTCCTCTCTCCCACCAACCTCCTCTCTCTCACCAACCCCAACCTCCTCTCTCCCACCAACCCCTAACCTCCTCTCTCCCACCAACCCCCAACCTCCTCTCTCCCACCAACCCCAACCTCCTCTCTCCCACCAACCCCCAACCTCCTCTCTCCCACCAACCCCTCAACCTCCTCTCTCCCACCAACCAACCTCCTCTCTCCCACCAACCCCCAACCTCTCTCTCCCACCAACCTCCTCTCTCCCACCAACCCCTCCCTCCCACTCAAACCCCACCAACCTCCTCTCTCCCACCAACCTCCTCTCCCACCAACCCCCACCAACCTCCTCTCTCCCCACCAACCCCCACCAACCTCCTCTCTCCCACCAACCCCCAACCTCCTCTCTCCCACCAACCTCCTCTCTCCCACCAACCTCCTCTCTCCCACCAACCCCCAACCTCCTCTCCCACCAACCCCTCCCTCCCACCAACCCCCAATCTCCTCTCTCCCACCAACCCCCAACCTCCCACCTCCCACCAACCTCCTCTCTCCCACCAACCCCTCCTCCTCTCTCCCACCAACCCCCAACCTCCCACCAACCCCCTCTCCCAAACCTCCTCTCTCCCACCAACCCCCCACCAACCTCTCTCTCTCACCAACCCCCAACCTCCTCTCTCCCACCAACCCCCAATCTCTCTCCCACCAACCCCCAATCTCCTCTCTCCCACCAACCCCCAATCTCCTCTCTCCCACCAACCCCAATCTCCTCTCTCCCACCTCCCTCTCTCTCCCACCAACCTCCTCTCTCCCACCAACCTCCCCACCAACCCCCAACCTCCTCTCTCCCACCAACCCCCAACCTCCTCTCTCCCACCAACCCCAACCTCCTCCCTCCCCACCAACCCCCAACCTCACAGTCAAGAAGTATGACTTGCCAGAGGTACGTCTGCCATACGTTCGACACATTGGACAGACCTACGGTAACATCAATGACATGACTGCGGAGCAAATCAATGCCATGAACGGCACAGATCTATTGGTTACTGTAAACGGTTTCCTTGACAACACTGACATCATTTGCGCACGGAAGTTGCGCATGGGCTTCGTCAGTGATGGCGGATGGGAAGTATGTGAAGACACACCAGTTAATCTCTCGATTTCCTCTTGCCTCGTTTATTCATTCCAAGTCAGTCTTCAGTTTGACTTTCAGGACGACATTTCCCGTGTGTATGGATGTGAAGTTCACACTTTCAACCCTAACCTTTCCGGCCTGGATTACAACCGGTCTGACCACGTCATCGTACATCCTTACGGCATCGCACGTGAGTCCTATGTAGACACAGAAGGACGAAAGTTTTACTCACTTCCCGACATTCGTTCAATCCTAGGTCATCTGAAACGAAAGGTCGACGTTATTCGCATAAGTCTAGAGGGTGGTGAATGGCCGATATTATACAACTCTGCATTCTTGAAAGATATCAAGAACGTTAAGCAACTGTTTATTGAATTTCAAGTCGGTTATCCACCAATTCCAGACCGCCACAGGAGAATGCTTCGAGTGTTGCATACTATCAACGAGTTGGGTTTTCGGAAGTTCTATGTGCGCAAGAGAGCCAGGGGAGCTTACCACCACCCCAACTTTCCTGTCCTGCAAGCCAAGCGCTACGAGGTCCATTACATGAACACAAAATTATCTTAATGCAATATATATTTAAATATCAATTTATTTCTTCGTGTTTTTACATGTATTGTATAGACTTACCAGTTTGTTTTAGAGTTGAAAGGGAATAATATGTGCCACCATAATGCTCATGAAGATACCAACGGGAGTAGTGAATTACTACGAGTGTATAAATACACGCATGTCACATGCCGGGGTGATATAGTAGTGAATTACTACTAGTATATTAATACACGCATGTCACATGCCGGGGTGATATAGTAGTGAATTACTACTAGTACATTAATACACGCATGTCACATGCCGGGGTGATATAGTAGTGAATTACTACTAGTACATTAATACACGCATGTCACATGCCGGGGTGATATAGTAGTGAATTACTATTAGTATATTAATACACGCATGTCACATGCCGGGGTGATATAATAGTGAATTACTACTAGTACATTAATACACGCATGTCACATGCCGGGGTGATATAGTAGTGAATTACTACTAGTACATTAATACACGCATGTCACATGCCGGGGTGATATCAAGTACGGTTATAAGTTTGGGTCTGTATTCGATTATACCGAGGTTACACAGATGGGCGTGAACGTTACTTTTCCAACTTTTTAATTATGCAGCCTGTTCACAATGGCGGCTTAGGTGAATGAAAAAATTCTACTCAAAGACCGGGAAACAATGGAATTGTTGATATTGAAACATTATTTCTGAATATGGTTACTCTTAGTGGCCTGGCAACACAGCCTTTGGCAAACAAAGAACGACCAACTCAGAATTATAGATAGAGAGATATAGAGAGATATAGAGAGATGGCATACTATCTATTGTAATGTATTTATTCGTCAATGTTCAATGGTTGTTTAATATAATACTAGGTTTAGATCTAGAGAAAATTGTAATCGGGGCTACTGAGGGAACGAACTGTAAGTGAATATGACTGCTAGTCATGACTGGATTCGTGCGAAAGACCTTGCTAATGAAACTCCTTTTTAAGGGAGCGTAGTTAGCTCAATTGGTAGCACGCTTTCTTTTTCATGGCGAGGCGATGGGTGCCGACGCAAAGGTCGCGGGTTCGATCCCCATGGTGGCCTGGATTTTTTTCTGTCTATTCCTTGTGTTTGTCTCGTCTTTGTTCCTATGGGGCTTTCATATTGTCTTGTGTCATTACATTAACCAGAGAGATATAGAGAGATATAGAGAGATATAGATAGATATAGAGAGATATATAGATATAGATAGATATAGAGAGATATATATAGATATAGAGAGATATAGAGAGATATAGAGATATATATATATAGATATAGAGAGATATAGAGAGATATAGAGAGATATAGATATATATATAGATATAGATAGATATAGAGATATATATATAGATATAGAGAGATATAGAGAGATATAGAGAGATATAGAGAGATATAGAGAGATATACATAGATATAGATAGATATAGATAGATGTAGAGAGATATACATAGATATAGATAGATATAGATAGATATAGAGAGATATACATAGATATAGAAATGAGGTTTGTGAGATAAAACAAAAGTAAATCATTTCTACCATCTGCTTGTTTGTTTTTGTTTGTTCTGTACCCCCCCCCCCCCATACACACACCGTGTCCGCCTCCGCTGCCCCCACACGAACACATACACACATACACACACACACACACACACACGCATACAATACCACAACATCTTCAACAAATTCAGCACCCGCTCGTTCGCCTGTTATTAGTTGGAATTGCAATGGACTCATTACGGCTTTCATTCATTGTAATAAGGACTTATGTCAGTGCAGCCAAAATGCTATTGATGTGATGATCAAGGGCTATGATTTTTAAAACATATGAATTGTATGCAATGATAAATGAACTGATACCACTACGCCGTATTCGGGCCTGTTTATGGTGACACAATAGCTATAGTAATCTGTTTCTGGTGACACAATAGCTATAGTAATCTGTTTCTGGTGACACAATAGCTATAGTAATCTGTTTCTGGTGACACAAGACCTACAGTGATCTGTTTCTGGTGACACAAGACCTACAGTAATCTGTTTCTGGTGACACAAGACCTACAGTGATCTGTTTCTGGTGACACAATAGCTATAGTAATCTGTTTCTGTGACACAATAGCTACAGTAATCTGTTTCTGGTGACACAAGACTTACAGTAATCTGTTTATGGTGACACAAGACCTACAGTGATCTGTTTTTCTTGTGACACAATAGCTATAGTAATCTGTTTCTGGTGACACAATAGCTACAGTAATCTGTTTCTGGTGACACAATAGCTATAGTAATCTGTTTCTGGTGACACAATAGCTATAGTAATCTGTTTCTGGTGACACAAGACTTACAGTAATCTGTTTATGGTGACACAAGACCTACAGTGATCTGTTTCTGGTGACACAATAGCTACAGTAATCTGTTTCTGGTGACACAAGACTTACAGTAATCTGTTTATGGTGACACAAGACCTACAGTGATCTGTTTTTCTTGTGACACAATAGCTACAGTAATCTGTTTCTGGTGACACAAGACTTACAGTAATCTGTTTCTGGTGACAAAAGACCTACAGTAATCTGTTTCTGGTGACACAATGGCTACAGTAATCTGTTTCTGGTGACACAAGACTTACAGTAATCTGTTTCTGGTGACACAAGACCTACAGTAATCTGTTTCTGGTGACGCAATAGCTACAGTAATCTGTTTTGGTGACACAAGACTTACAGTAATCTGTTTCTGGTGACACAAGACCTACAGTAATCTGTTTCTGGTGACGCAATAGCTACAGTAATCTGTTTCTGGTGACACAAGACCTACAATAATCTGTTTCTGGTGACACAATAGCTACATAAATTTGTTTCTGGTGACACAATAGCTACAGTAATTTGTTTCTGGTGACACAAGACCTACAGTAATCTCTTTCTGGTGACACAATAGCTATAGTAATCTGTTCCTGGTGACACAATAGCTACAGTAATCTGTTCCTGGTGACACAAGACCTACAGTAATCTGTTTCTGGTGACACAATAGCTACAGTGGTCTGTTCCTGGTGACACAATAGCTATAGTAATCTGTTTCTGGTGACACAATACCTACAGTAATCTGTTTCTGGTAACACAATAGTTACAGTAATCTGTTTCTGGTGACACAATAGCTACAGTAATCTGTTCCTGGTGACACAATAGCTACAGTAATCTGATCCTGGTGACACAAGACCTACAGTAATCTGTTTCTGGGCTTTAAAATTTGTACCAACTGCCCTGTCAACAGCCAAGGGATCTTTAATGTGCATAGAGTGGTGTGATCTGCACAGGGGAATTCCTTGTTAGCGTACGTTTCCGATAGGACTAGCTTTCAATCCACCTACTTAACCCGAACAAAACTTGAGAATTATATTCAACCCGCCACACCGGGTTTCGAACCCACAACCTTTTTAGTTGAGATGTGCAATTCTTACCTCTGAACTACCGAGTCCACGACTTTTCCTGAGGGCATTTAAGTCGGGATGGAAACATTGACCAGCAGGGCTTCAACAAACTCACACAACTACCAAATGTGTCACATACATTGACAACACAAATATCAAATGTGTCACATACATTGACAACACAACTACCGAATATGCCACAATACATTGACAACACAACTACCGAATGTGTCACATACATTGACAACACAACTACCGAATGTGTCACATACATTGACAACACAACTACCGAATATGTCACATACATTGACAACACAACTACCGAAAATGTCACATACATTGACAACACAACTACCGAATATGTCACATACATTGACAACACAACTACCGAATATGTCATACAACACAACTACAATATGACATTGACAACAAACTACCGAATGTGTCACATACATTGACAACACAACTACCGAATATGTCACATTGACAACACAACTTATGTCACATACATTGACAACACAACTACGAAAATGTCACATACATTGACAACACAAATATCAAATATGTCACATACATTGACAACACAACTACCGAATATGTCACATACATTGACAACACAACTACGGAATGTGTCACATACATTGACAACACAACTACAGAATATTATGTCACATATATTGACAACACAACTACCGAATATGTCACATACATGGACAACACAACTATCAAATATGTCACATACATTGACAACACAACTACAGAATGTGTCACATACATTGACAACACAACTACCGAATATGTCACATACATTGACAACACAACTATCGAATGTGTCACATACATGGACAACACCTTTATGTGATTGCATGCATTGAATGAATGCTCTTGAGCGTAACTGTGACTTTGTGTTTCCTATACCTGTGATGTGATTGTCTGTCTATATGACTTTGTGTTTCCTATACCTGTGATATGATTGTCTGTCTATGTGACTTTGTGTTTCCAATACATGTGATGTGATTGTATGCCTATATGATTTTGTATGTCCTATACCTGTGATGTGAATGTCTGTCTATATAACTTTGTGTTTCCTATATCTGTGGTGTGATTGTCTGCCTATATGACTTTGTGTTTCCTATACCTGTGATGTGATTGTATGCCTATATGATTTTGTATTTCCTATACATGTGATGTGATTGTCTGTCTATATAACTTTGTGTTTCCTATATCTGTGATGTGATTGTATGCCTATATGATTTTGTATTTCCTATACCTGTGATGTGATTGTCTGCCTATATAACATTATGTTTCCTATATCTGTGATGTGATTGTCTGTCTATATGACTTTGTGTTTCCTATATCTGTTATGTGATTGTCTGCCTATATGACTTTATGTTTCCTATATCTGTTATGTGATTGTCTGTCTATATAACTTTGTGTTTCCTCTATCTGTTATGTGATTGTCTGCCTATATAACTTTATATTTCCTATATCTGTTATGTGATTGTCTGCCTATATGACTTTATGTTTCCTATATCTGTTATGTGATTGTCTGTCTATATAACTTTGTGTTTCCTCTATCTGTTATGTGATTGTCTGCCTATATAACTTTATATTTCCTATATCTGTTATGTGATTGTCTGCCTATATGACTTTTTGTTTCCTATATCTGTTATGTGATTGTCTGTCTATATGACATTGTGTTTCCTATACCTGTGATGTGATTGTCTGTCTATATGACTTTGTATTTCCTATATCTGTTATGTGATTGTCTTTCTTTATGACTTTGTGTTTCCTATATCTGTTATGTGAATGTCTGTCTATATGACTTTGTGTTTCCTATACCTGTGATGTGATTGCCTGCCTATATGACTTTGTGTTTCCTATATCTGTGATGTGATTGTCTGTCTATATAACTTTGTGTTTCCTATATCTGTGATTGATTGTCTGTCTATATGAATTTGTGTTTCATATACCTGTGATGTGATTGTCACTCTATATGACTTTGTCTTTCCTATATCTGTGATGTGATTGTCTGTTTATGTGACTTTATGTTTCCTATACCTATGATGTGATTGTCTGTTTATGTGACTTTGTGTTGCTACACATGTAATGTGATTGTCTGTTTATGTGACTTTATGTTTCCTATACCTATGATGTGATTGTCTGTCTATGTGACTTTGTGTCGCTATACATGTAATGTGATTGTCTGTTTATGTGATGTTGTCTGGCTATACCTGTTATGTCATTGTCTGCCTATATGACTTTGTGTTTCCTATACCTGTGATGTGATTGTTTGTTTATGTGACTTTGTGTTTCCTATACCTGTCATGTGATTGCCTTTCTATGTCACTTTGTGTTTCCTATACTTTTGATGTGATTGTCTGTCTATGTGATTTTGTGTGGCTATACATGTGATGTGATTGTCTGCCTATGTGACTTTGTGTTTCCTATACAAGTGATGTGATTGTCTGTCTATGTGACTTTGTGTTTCCTATACCTGTGATGTGATTGTCTGTCTATGTAACTTTGTGTTTCCTATACTTCTGATGTGATTGTCTGTCTATGTGACTTTGTGTTTCCTGTACTTGTGATGTGATTGTCTGTCTATATGACTTTGTGTGGCTATACTTGTGATGTGATTGTCTGTTGATGTGACTTTGTGTAGCTGTACATGTGATGTGATTGTCTGTCTATGTGACTTTGTGTGGCTATACATATGATGTGATTGTCTGTCTATGTGACTTTGTATGGCTATATATGTCATGCGATTGTCTGTCTATGTGACTTCGTGTGGCTATACATGTGATATGATTGTCTGTCTATACGACTTTGTGTGGCTATACATGTGATGTGATTGTATGTCTATATAACTTTGTGTGGCTACATCTGTGATGTGATTGTCTGTCTATATGACTTTGTGTGGCTATACCTGTGATGTGATTGTCTGTCTATATAACTTTTTGTGGCTATACATGTGATGTGATTGTCTGTCTATGTGACTTTGTGTGGCTATAATGTGATGTGGTTGTCTGTCTATGCGACTTTGTGTGACTACACCTGTGATGTGATTGTCTGTCCATGTGACTTTGTGTGGCTATACATGTGATGTGATTGTCTGTCTATGTGACTGTGTGTGGCTATACATGTGATGTTGTTGTCTGTCTATGTGATTTTGTGTTGCTATACATGTGATGTTGTTGTCTGTCTATGTGACTTTGTGTGGCTATACATGTGATGTGATTGTCTGTCTACGTAACTTTGTGTGGCTATACATGTGATGTGATTGTCTGTCTATGTGACTTTGTGTGGCTATACATGTGATGTGATTGTCTGTCTATGTGACTGTGTGTGGCTATACATGTGATGTTGTTGTCTGTCTATGTGATTTTGTGTGGCTATACATGTGATGTTGTTGTCTGTCTATGTGACTTTGTGTGGCTTTACATGTGATGTGATTGTCTGTCTATGTAACTTTGTGTGGCTTTACATGTGATGTGATTGTCTGTCTATGTAACTTTGTGTGGCTATACATGTGATGTGATTGTCTGTCTATGTGACTTTGTGTGGCTATACATGTGATGTGATTGTCTGTCTATGTGACTTTGTGTGACTGTACATGTGATGCCTATCTACACGTGCCAATGTGCAGTTTTCACGAGACCTATGAATGACAGCATGGTCAAAACATTTACACTGTTTAAAAAAAAGAAATGCAAATTATTTATATGTAACTTAAAATTCTTCCCACGACTCATGGCTCATATTTCAAGCGTGTTTTGTTTTGTGAGTATGAGCTCTTTTCAGCCGATTTTGACTGTTGCAATCATTAAATCAGTGAAAAGTTAAATATCTTTCACTTCAAGGCCATTACGGCCCATAGAGACGGAGCTAATCCCGGTTCCTATAATGTGAAGCAGAACACTCTAGTCTGACGCAGCTTTGAATGCGAAGCTAGTGCTTTCTATCCACCTACACTTGGGTCGAGTGAGGAAGATGCGTGTTAAGTGTCTTTCCTGATGAAGACAATGTCGGGCCTAGCTTGCTATGATTCGAACCCAGGAACCCAGGACCGCATGGTTCCAAGTCAGCTGCCAAAGCATTCGACCACCGACGTCACTAATAAATCTATGTTTGAACATTTCATTTCCATGATTTTGTCCTTTTGCACCCTTCGTTTTTGAGATAATATAATTTGAAATTTGGCTTTAAAATACCCGGCTACAAGTCACGCTTCTTTGTTGAACATTATATTATATCACATGTGTGATTTTGTTAGTCCGAAAAGTATATGATTTGGATTCAACTTAATTTGTCCTGTCGTAATACTGTGCATGCAGTTGTTGATTTCAATGTGAGAAATTATGGTTTGCTTGTGAAATGTTACATATCACATTGCTGTATCATCAAATTATATGATCTGTTGACGTAATTTTGATATTTGATTGAAATGTTATGTTCGTGTTGAAAATTGTTTGAAAAAATTAAATCAAAGACTGTTATTTTTTAAAGGAAACGGAATTCTTTCCATGTCAACGATACCGTTATGAAACTGTTTTATTCATTCACAATTGAAAGTTTTATACCTTTTGGAATTACTTGCTATGGAACGCGTCTTACTTGAAATCAAATTAAAAACATTGATATTTGTGTGTTAAGATGTCGTCAACCCCAATGTTGAACATCTTGAAATAGTTAAGAAAGCTAGGTCTATTATTGAAGATCTGACACATCCATTGCACCAAGAAACTAAATTGTCAGAAAGAGGCAATACTATATTTTCATCTGAAAGAAGAAAGAAAGAAAGATCCAAAATTCAATTATTCCCGACGAAACATTTCCTCCTATCCACCTACATTCATATGTGCTTTTCTATGTTACATCATATAGAATGTCTAAATGTGAATTTTATTTGTAACGTGACCATACACATGTCTACGATCGAGTGAGTTTTTCCATTTCCCCACTCCCCTCACCCACTCCTCTTCATGTACCTATACTATGCTATTTGTCTTTTCATGTTTAGATAGAAATTTGCTTGTAGCTTTGTAAAGTTGTATCATGTGACCAAGTCAATTTTCACGTATGCTTTCAATAAAACTTATCTTACCATTTCTCATAATAGGAGTGGGAGGGAAATGGTATTTTCCTTATTTTTTCTTTTAAACAAACGTTCATATAGTTATAAAAGTAACATTGTTCTACGTTATTTTAAGACAATACGTAATTTCCGTAGACATGTAGATGTCTATATCAGTTCTTGATGCATAATGATTATCAATATCATCATTATCACTAGATCTAGTATCATCTTCTTCTTCTTTGATGCCTCGGTAGTCCAGAGGCAAGGTATCGATCTCTCAACCAAATGGTCGTGGGTTCAATATCCGGTAGGTTGAACAATTTTTTCAATGTTTTTTTCAAGTAAAATCCACCTCCCTAATTCAGATAGATGGATCGACGCCTAGTCCCATTGGAAGCGAACGATAAAATGGAGGTCCTGTGTGCAGATCACAACAGTCTGTGTACGTTAATGATCCCTTGGCTGTTTACAGGAAGTGTGGGCCAAAATTTAAAAAAGCCTTCCTAAGACTCCGAGATCACCTTAGTTGTGGATGCAGGTAAAATCAAATCAAATCAAATCTTCATATCATCATGTAGTAAAAGCAGTTTAAAGCGATTAGATCTAGATCTACATGTAATCTAAGATAAAAACACATTTCCAATTGCAACATTTTCTCTTACTTTTGAAAATAGGCTAGGTCTACATCTAGTACATTCGAAAATAGGCTAGATCTGCATCTAGTACATAATTATGAAAATAGGCTAGATCTACATTTAGTACATAATTATGAAAATAGGCTAGATCTACATTTAGTACATACTTATGAAAATAGGCTAGATCTACATTTAGTACATAATTATGAAAATAGACTAGATCTACATTTAGTACATAATTATGAAAATAGGCTAGATCTACATTTAGTACATAATTATGAAAATAGGCTAGATCTACATTTAGTTCATAATTATGAAAATAGGCTAGATCTACATTTAGTACATAATTATGAAAATAGGCTAGATCTACATTTAGTCTAGTCTCATAATTATAATTAAAAATAGGCTAGATCTACATTTAGACATAATTATGAAAATAGGCTAGAACATTTAGTTCATAATTATGAAAATAGGCTAGAACTACATTTAGTACATAATTATGAAAATAGGCTAGATCTACATTTAGTTCATAATTATGAAAATAGGCTAGATCTACATTTAGTACATAATTATGAAAATAGGCTAGATCTACATTCAGTACATAATTATGAAAATAGGCTAGATCTACATTTAGTACATAATTATGAAAATAGGCTAGATCTACATTTAGTTCATAATTATGAAAATTATGAACGTCGAAGAGGCTGGTGGTAACACGATGTGAGATAAGCCATAGCCGTAAAAACCAAACACCAAACCAAACTACAAATTTCATCAGCGATTGACGGCCATAAGTATAAAATGGCCAAACAGATTGCAGGGAGGTGACAACACATTATCGACCCCTGCGATAGACATAATGTTATGGCATGGCAATCAATTAGAGCAGCAGATGGCTATCCCCGTCTTCAAGGCAACTCACATTGGACCTTCCTCTCTTTCTTCTTCTTTCTATTCTTCCTCTTTTCCTCTTCTTTCTATTCTTCCTCTTTTTCTTCTTCTTTCTATTCTTCCTCTTTTTCTTCTTGTTTCTATTCTTCCTCTTTTTCTTCTTCTTTCTATTCTTCCTCTTTTTCTTTTTCGTCCTATTCTTCCTCTTTTTCTTCTACTTTGTGGTAGATAGTTAACTAACTAATTCAATTCTTGAATATTGCTGTCAACGCGTATAATTCTAAATTTAACCCCAAACTGTGAATCCAAACTCTGATACTTTAACTTTAAAGCATTGCACAATGCACCTATATCTGTTCTTGCAATCGTCAGTGCTATTACTTAGTTTATCAATTTATTATAGGGACAAGGAGTGCAGGTGACAGTCATCAATGTTTGGAGATGTGACCAGGTATGTTTGACAGTGACAGCCTGCTTTTATGTCTGATTTCTGTTTCAACATGTACTGCTACTTCAAACGTAACTGATTCACTCAATATTTCTTTTCACCTTTAGATTTTCATTTTCCTTCTTTATTTAAAGCTTGAATCTGAATAAACATGACATCTTTATCAACTAGTCTCTGAGCATGTTCTTCTTAAGAAAGAGGGATATAGTTTCAGTTTTGAAACTTGTCTGGTATTCCTTACATTTAAACTTGTCTGGTATTACTTACATGTAAACTTGTCTGGTATTACTTACATTTAAACTTGTCTGGTATTACTTACATTTAAACTTCTCTGGTATTACTTACATTTAAACTTGTCTGGTATTACTTGCATTTAAACTTGTTTGGTATTACTTACATTTAAACTTGTCTGGTATTACTTACATTTAAACTTTTCTGGTATTACTTACATTTAAACTTCTCTGGTATTACATACCTTTAAACTTGTCTGGTATTACTTACATTTAAACTTGTCTGGTATTACTTACATGTAAACTTAAACTTGTCTGGTAATACTTACATTTAAACTTGTCTGGTATTACTTACATTTAAACTTGTCTGGTATTACTTTACATTTAAACTTGTCTGGTAATACTTACATGTAAACTTGTCTGGTAATACTTACATGTAAACTTGTCTGGTATTACTTACATTTAAACTTGTCTGGTAATACTTACATTTAAACTTGTCTGGTATTACTTACATTTAAACTTGTCTGGTATTACTTACATTTAAACTTGTCTGGTAATACTTACATGTAAACTTGTCTGGTAATACTTACATGTAAACTTGTCTGGTATTACTTACATTTAAACTTGTCTGGTAATACTTACATTTAAACCTGTCTGGTATTACTTACATTTAAACTTGTCTGGTATTACTTACATTTAAACTTCTCAGGTATTACTTACATTTAAACTTGTCTGGTATTACTTACATTTAAACTTGTCTGGTATTACTTACATTTAAACTTGTCTGGTATTACTTACATTTAAACTTCTCAGGTATTACTTACATTTAAACTTGTCTGGTATTACTTACATTTAAACTTACAATCTTCAAGTCGTAACCAAAGGAATCCAAAATCACCGGCAAAGAAATAATCTGTATCATGTATGATTGATTCCTTTCAATCCACCTATCGACCCGGTCATAGCATCGAGACAGCAGAGAGAGAGAGAGAGAGAGAGAGAGAGAGAGAGAGAGAGAGAGAGAGAGAGAGAGAGAGAGAGAGAGAGAGAGAGAGAGAGAGAGAGAGAGAGAGAGAGAGAGAGAGAGAGAGAGAGAGAGAGAGAGAGAGAGAGAGAGAGAGAGAGAGAGAGAGAGAGAGAGAGAGAGAGAGAGAGAGTGAGAGAGAGTGAGACAGAGTGAGAGAGTGAGAGAGAGAGAGAGAGAGAGAGAGAGAGAGAGAGAGAGAGAGAGAGAGAGAGAGAGAGAGAGAGAGAGAGAGAGAGAGAGAGAGAGAGAGAGAGAGAGAGAGAGAGAATGTGTGTGTGTGTGAGAGAGAGAGTGTGTGTGTGTGTGAGAGAGAGAGAGTGTGTGTGTGTGTGTGTGTGAGAGAGAGTGTGTGTGTGAGAAAGAGAGAGAGAGAGAGAGAGAGAGAGAGAGAGAGAGAGAGAGAGAGAGAGAGAGAGAGAGAGAGAGAGAGAGAGAGAGAGAGAGAGAGAGAGAGAGAGAGAGAGAGAGAGAGAGAGAGAGAGAGAGAGAGAGAGAGAGAGAGAGAGAGAGAGAGAGAGAAGAGAGAGAGAGCGATTTGACCTGATTTACCCACATCCTCAGCTAAGGTGATCTCACAATCTCAGGGTTTTTGGTAAGATTATTAAATTTTGTCCTGACTGCCCTGTAAACAGCAAAGGGATCTTTAATGTACACAGACGTTGTGATATGCACACACGACCTCCATTCTATCGTCCGTCTCCGATGGGACTATGTGTCGATCCATCTACCTGGACCAGGGGAGGGAGGGGGTGGTTGTGGATTGCGATCGAAAAAATCCAGAATATTTTTCAACCGTTTGTGGGGCTCGAACCCGCTGTCTTGTGTTGGGAGGCTGACAGAGAGAGAGAGAGAGAGAGAGAGAGAGAGAGAGAGAGAGAGAGAGAGAGAGAGAGAGAGAGAGAGAGAGAGAGAGAGAGAGAGAGAGAGAGAGAGAGAGAGAGAGAGAGAGAGAGCGTGAGATTATAACATGGTATGTTTTACATATATTAATTATTATTATGTTCAATGGTGAACAAACACACATGGAACAGAGGTGAACAAACACACACACACACAAATAAATATGGTAGACCATCAAGTGGAACAGCTGTCTGACTGATCTGGTGGTAGACTGTCAAGTGGAACAGTTGTCTGAGTGGTCTGGTGGTAGACTGTCAAGTGCAACTTGTCTGAGTGGTTTGGAAGTAGACTGTCAAGTGGAATAGTTGTCTGAGTGGTCTGGTGGTAGACTGTCAAGTGGAAGAGTTGTCTGAGTGGTCTGGTGATAGACCACCAAGTGGAACAGTTGTCTAAGTGGTCTGGTGGTAGACCATCAAGTGGAACAGTTGTCTGAGTGGTCTGGTGGTAGACCATCAAGTGGAACAGTCGTCTACGTGGTCTAGTGATAGACTGTCAAGTGGAACAGTTGTCTACGTGGTGTGGTAGACTAGTGGTCTGGTGGTAGACTGTCAAGTGGAACAGTCGTCTAAGTGGTCTGGTGGTAAACTGTCAAGTGGAACACTTGTCTGAGTGGTCTGGTGGTAGACTGTCAAGTGGAACACTTGTCTGAGTGGTCTGGTGGTAAACTGTCAAGTGGAACAGTTGTCTAAGTGGTCTGGTGGTAAACTGTCAAGTGGAACAGTTGTCTGAGTGGTCTGGTGGTAGACTGTCAAGTGGAACACTTGTCTGAGTGGTCTGGTGGTAAACTGTCAAGTGGAACAGTTGTCTAAGTGGTCTGGTGGTAGACTGTCAAGTGGAACAGTTGTCTGAGTGGTCTGGTGGTAGACCATCAAGTGGAACAGTTATCTGAGTGGTCTGGTGGTAGACTGTCAAATGGAACAGTTGTCTGAGTGGTCTGGTGGTAGACTGTCAAGTGGAACAGTTGTCTAAGTGGTCTGGTGGTAAACTGTCAAGTGGAACAGTTGTCTGAGTGGTCTGGTGGTAGACTGTCAAGTGGAACACTTGTCTGAGTGGTCTGGTGGTAAACTGTCAAGTGGAACAGTTGTCTAAGTGGTCTGGTGGTAGACTGTCAAATGGAACAGTTGTCTGAGTGGTCTGGTGGTAGACCATCAAGTGGAACAGTTATCTGAGTGGTCTAGTGGTAAACCGTCAAGTGGAACAGAAAACGACGCTGTAGACCATCAAGTGGAGCAGAAGCATCGCATTAGACCATCAAGTGGAACAGAAACAATGCGGTAGACCATTAAATGGAACAGGAACATAGCAGTAGACCATCAAGTGGAACAGAAACAACGTGGTAGACCATCAAGTAGACCATCAAGCGAACAGAAACAACGTGGTAGACCATCAAGTTGAACAGAAACAACGTGGTAGAACATCATGTGGAACAGAAACAACGTGGTAGACCATCAAGTTGAACAGAAACAACGTGGTAGACCACCAAGTGGAACAGAAACAACGTGGTAGACCATCAAGTGGAACAGAAACAACGTGGTAGACCATCAAGTGGAACAGAAACAACGTGGTAGACCATCAAGTGGAACAGAAACAACTTGGTAGACCATCAAGTTGAACAGAAGCAACATGGTAGACCATCAAGTGGAACAGAAACAACGTAGAACATCATGTGGAACAGAAACAACGTGGTAGAACATCATGTGGAACAGAAACAACGTGGTAGACCATCAAATGGAACAGAAACATTGCAGTAGACCATCAAGTGGAACAGAAACATCGCAGTAGACCATCAAGTGGAACAGAAACAACGCGGTAGACCACAAGTGGACTGGCACCCAGACATTTTATGTCCATTAACACTTCACATTTCGTAGACTAGATCTACTGCATAATTCTAACGAGCAACAGATAGATCTAGTACTAAAAAATAAAATGATAAGATCAAATTGAAGAGCAAACTTTTATTTTGCTGAAAACATTTTTGGCATTAAAATTTGAATTCATGTAGATTGGCAATTCTTGCTTTCACTAATACATGTATCAACAAACTTTGAATGAAATATATTCCAACCCATTGCTTCAACAATTCAGCCAATTTTCCTCGAATTTCGGCTTCTTCAGATTGATATCCGTTGTGTCCCTCTCAGCAGAGAAATTCACATACATGTAGATCTATTATCATCTATGTATCCAAACTCCCTAAAATTTGAGTTTTAAATAAAACATTCTCTTGTACGTTGTGTAGATCTACAACGTACCCTCAATCAATTTTCACGTCAATGCAACATTCACAGAGGAATGAGTAACAATAACAATCGTATTCGTAATAGTTTGAAATGAAAGAAGTATCGGTACAGTTTGTACAATTTACAGCTGGATTAAAAAGAAAAGCCAGACAGATAGAGATACACTAACTTTATAAGGGTATGAAAGGACAGATAGATCATTTGTCAGATGTGGATAGAAATGTGTACATGTGATATTTTACACAGAAACAGGTACAGAAACAGGTACAGAAACATGTACAGAAACAGGTACAGAAACATGTACAGAAACAGGTACAGAAACAGGTACAGAAACATGTACAGAAACAGGTACAGAAACAGGTACAGAAACATGTACAGAAACATGTACAGAAACAGGTACAGAAACATGTACAGAAACATGTACAGAAACATGTACAGAAACAGGTACAGAAACATATTAAGATTAAGATGAGAAGGAAGATAACAATATATCTATTACTTATAATCATCACCTGAGATTACAATACATTTCATTACAGGTATGCACTTTTTTCTTGTAAGGTTCCTAAAAATAATAAAATATGGTAATGTAGCTCATACGCATATATGAATCTCATGAGAGGCAGATGGTAACTTCCTTGATCATGATGTGAGACGATCTGTCTATGTTATAAAACAAAACACTAAAATATTTCATGGGCCAGCATAGGCCTAATCACTAGTCTACCATCTATGGGAAAGAACTGCACAACTATCCCATGAAAAAGATTTAAATTTAAAATGAAAAAAAAACTGGAAGCAAATAGGGCATGTCATGTTTAGAAATAACCATCACACAGTAACAAGACAGAGTCGAACATGGAACCCACAGGGTAGAGACGATCAAGGGGCTGATCGAGGGCTACAAGGAAAAGAGGACTTGATGGACAGATGAAGAAAACGGGGCAAACATGAAGAAGCGATTGGAGATTGTTTATTGACAGCCTATGCTTCCCAGCAGGTTAAATAGGCGGAAGGAGAAACATGGGCCACAGAAAGAAAATGTAGTTCAGTGGGATCTAATCTATTCAAACAAATGATGAAGTCTAAAAACTCAACTTATCAAACACATGATGTAGTCTAAAACTCAAAAGGAATACCAATCTAAAAAAAGTAAGGGGATACTGATGGAAATTTGGAAATCATTATATCACAAACAATACCACCTATCACTCAGTAACACAATACCATTGGCACTCCAGTAAAATTTGCTCATAAGACAGAAATAGAAGATTGGTTAAATTTAGTTTAAAAGAAAATACAAAAAGATTTCGTTTCATTGAAAGTTTCCATAAACACAATAAATATTTTATACACTTAAGCTTTAGTGAAAAAAGACAGCAAAACTGCCAGATATTTAATAATACAATTAACAATAATCTCCGCCAAATTGCACGTCGGCAAAATGCATGCTTTGTCATAATGCATGACTTTTTCATGTAACAAAATTTTACAATGCTAATTATCCCCTCACAACGCAACAACGGCTGGCCTGACTTCACTAAAATGCAACAGGTTTCATCAATGACATATTCAAGCATGATGCAAACAAGGTAGATCCTCTAAACACCATTTATATGTTTCTTTCTGATAGACAGTATGTTGTAAGGAGTTGACATACAGGCGAGTTCAAGCAAACACACGCACATGTGACTCATAGCTGCCAATCTCTTCAAATAAAAACAGACTGACCACATGGAACAAGTCTATCTTGCGCGACAGCCCGTGATATGCCAGAAAACATTGATGATTTAACTAGAGTGAAGCCCCTCAAGGTAAACAGTGAAATATTTGCCGATTTGCTGGCATTTCTGAAGCATGGCGGAAGTTTTACTAACTCAAAATAGCATCTCCTGAGTCTCTGCCGTTAACTTTCTTAGATCTCCTAAAACAAAATTACAGTTTACCCTACCTGAGTCTCTGTCGTTAACTTTCTTAGGATCTCCTAAAATAAAATTACAGTTTACCCTACCTGAGTCTCTGCCGTTAACAGGTCTCCTAAAATTTTACCCTAAGTCTCTGCCATTAACTTTCACCAAAAACAGTTTAAAGTCTATTAACAGATTCCTAAACAAAATTACCTACCTGAGTCTCTGCCGTTAACTTTCTTAGGATCTCCTAAAATAAAATTACAGTTTACCCTACCTGAGTCTCTGCCGTTAACTTTCTTAGGATCTCCTAAAAACAAAATTACAGTTTACCCTACCTGAGTCTCTGCCGTTAACTTTCTTAGGATCTCCTAAAAAAACAAAATTACAGTTTAAATTCCTAAAACAAAATTACAGTTTACCCTACCTGAGTCTCTGCCGCTAACTTTCTTAACTAAACAAAATTCCCTACCTGAGTCTCTGCCATTAACTTTCTTAGGATCTCCTAAAACAAAATTACAGTTTACCCTCATCCTTTACAGTTTACCCTCATCCAAGGTAAATACAGAGTCATGGATTCAAATAAAGTATCCCCATACTAAATATCTTTTTGTACTGGTTGGCAGCTATGCGCTAACATAAAAGAAACGATTGACAATATCTTGCAGAAAAGAATTTGAAAACAAACTAGATACTATGAGATAGGCCTACTTAAATAGTTTAAAAGGCTTGAAAAATTTCTGTACGTCTCCTTTGTGGTAAGGCTTCACTGCCAAGCAGGTCGGATAGTTCTCGGGCTGCTCAACCCAAAGCTTGTGACTGACATTCTCAGTTGTCAGTTCTTCTGCCAGTTTCCTTAGACTCTCTTCATCCTTGGCCTGCATAATTGATCAAATAATAAAAATTATTTAAAAAAGCCAAAAGTAAAACAAAACAAACAAAAAATAAGAAATACAAAGACAGTCTCAAAAATCAGATGTTAAGAAAATTTCAAAAGAATAGCAAATCAAACTTACCAAAAAGAAAGAAACAGGTCATTTGTAATTATAAAGATAATTAGGTCATTTGTAATTATAAAGATAATTAGGTCATTTGTAATTATAAAGATAATTAGGTCATTTGTAATTATAAAGATAATTAGTTTATTATCCGATATTATAAAAATAAAAACTCAATGTAGCAGTAATAGTAGTAGTAGTAGTAGTAGTAGTAGTAGTAGTAGTAGTAGTAGTAGTAGTAGTAGCAGTAGTAGCAGTAGTAGTAGTAGTAGTAGTAGTAGTAGCAGTAGTAGTAATAATAATAAAATAAATAATACTGCAGTAGGCCGGTAACTAGTAAAAAGGAAAATATGAATTTCAATATGAAGGCCTAATAGGTAGAACAGAGACAGTACAAAGACAGAAAATGTTCGGGCACAACCGCCGTTCCTCAATCACACAGTAATGATACAAGACTGCTTTAGTGGTCGTGAGTGACACTTATGTCGCCAAAAGATGGCCAGTCATGTAATGACCCATCACATAAATTCCAGGAGTAGGCCTCATAACAATAGAAACCCAAAGCATATATGTAATAAAAAATATAAGAAAGTGAAATAGAAACAAAAATAAAAAAATTAAGGAATGAGGAATGAGGAATGAGGTAAAGCCGCTAATGAGCAGACAGACAGACAAAGAGGAAAGAGAAGCGAGAGAGAGAGAGAGAGAGAGAGAGAGAGAGAGAGAGAGAGAGAGAGAGAGAGAGAGAGAGAGAGGGAGGAGGAGGGGGGAGGGAGAGAGGGAGGGAGAGAGAGAGAGAGAGAGAGAGAGAGGGGGGGAGGGTTATACTACTATTGTAATGATGAATTAATGATATTGTAGTTTGCCGTTGAGGCCATGAGGGTGACACGTCCCACATTAATTGATAAGGCCCTGTTCCGCATGGAATCTGTCGCGCCAAGTACCATAGCACTGGCGGACAGCAGTGACTGATATGTCTAAGATGCCTCAATGGTCACTGGAGTTAAAGTAGGAAGGAATAGGTTTGGAGTGATAGTTTCTAATATCGTTGAGGTGTTGGGTAAAGCGGTCAGCCAAGTCAAGGCCAGTTTCCCCAATGTAGCCTACTTCATAGGACATCGTTACAAGAAATGGTGTAAACGATGTTTCTGCTGACACAGGTGAAGCCTGAAGTTAGTTTCAGGTCATAGTTGGGGAAGGATATAGATTTCACTTCTTCAACAAATGGGCAGGTATTGCAACGTCACCTGCCACACTGGCGAGTACCTGTGTAGGAAGGAGTATGTAACCTGCTGTGGACCAGGAGATCATGGAGATTTCTGTCCCGCCTGTAAACAAATATCGATGATATGTGTAATCGTTAGCGCATTGGCTGCTTCACTCTCGCTCTTGCTTATACGACTATTTTATATGACTATTTTATACGCTATATTCATTGGAGTCTTACTTGAATTATATCCTTTTATTTGGTGTTGATCGGTGCATCTAACGGTGTTATTCTTGTTGAAATATTCTTTTTATATTTTTACAAAATCTTGGAAATTAAAATTTTTAATGTTCTTAAATTGGATTCAATCAGTGCTATTCCCTGCTCTAGTGAGCTGTGTTCTCTGAATACACAAGGTCAGTATTATTAACACCAAGAACACCAACTCTTGGTATGACGGGGATAAGAAACAATGTTTTGGTCGCCTAAATACAACGACAACTCCCGCACTCGGTGATAAACACAGTAAACCCACTACATTGATCACACAGAGACTCAAATTGTATAGTCTTTATAAACACAGCAAACCCACTACATTAATCACACAGACATTCAATTGTATAGTCTTTATAAACACAGAAACCCACTACATTGATCACACAGACATTCAAATTGTATAGTCTTTATAAACACAGCAAACCCACTACATTTATCACACAGAGACTCAAATTGTATAGTCTTTATAAACACAGCAAACCCACTACATTTATCACACAGACATTCAAATTGTATAGTCTTTATAAACACAGCAAACCCACTACATTGATCACACAGACTCAAATTGTATAGTCTTTATAAACACAGCAAACCCACTACGTTAATCACACAGAGACTTAAATTGCATAGTCTTTATAAACACAGCAAACCCACACAGACATTCAAATTGTATAATAAACACAGCAAAGACTTTGATCATTGCATATAGTCTTTATAAACACAGCAAACCCACTGCACTACGTTAATCACACAGAGACTTCACATTGCATAGTCTTTATAAACACAGCAAACCCACTACGTTAATCACACAGAGACTTGCATTGTATAG
Source organism: Doris montereyensis (assembly GCA_037039925.1). Lineage (NCBI taxonomy): Eukaryota > Metazoa > Mollusca > Gastropoda > Nudibranchia > Dorididae > Doris > Doris montereyensis. The sequence goes on along the minus strand of JAXRKP010001146.1, from coordinate 19,279 downwards.
TGTTTATAAACACAGCAAACCCATTACGTTGATCACACAGAGACTTACATTGTATAGTCTTTATAAACACTCTGTGAAACATTCTAAGAGGAACAAGCGGTGGGCGAACAAAACACCATAATATGACTCAAGGCCCTAACAAAAACAACCTCATTCACATTTCCCCTAGAACAAACTACCATCTCCTAAAAATTCTCACTGTTCACTGTCGCAAACGTCACGAACAAAAGAACTGAATTGTCTGTGCTTATAGACCTGATGTTGTGTGCGACACTGAGTCTTGGCTCAATGACCAAATAAAGTCGTGAAATATTTCCAAACAATTACACGGCCTATAGGAAAGACAAACCCACACGAGGGGGGGGATTGTTTTCGTTTTAATTAAAAACAATTTTAATTCACTAGAACAAACAGACTACGGAACTGATTGCAAACTGATATGTGATCACTGAAATGGCAGTGACATCCATGCATTGAACAAATCCCTACACAAGATGAACACCAACAGTCTATCCCATACGCAAATAATACTAGTGGGGGATTTTAATTGTCCAGACATAGATTGAGATAACTGCGTACTTTCTTCAGAATGTCATGATTGTCAAATTCAACATTCATTAATCGAAATGACTATCAAAACCGGGCCGACACAGATTCACAATGAACCAACACGGAATGATAATTTACTTGATCTGGTCTTTGTTTCAAATGCTTCCTTAGTCCAGTCCTCATTATCAGTTCCAAGCATAATCAGATTATGATACTGTTGTCACTAACATTAAGACTCAACCTATCTACTTCAAACAAGTGCCCAAGATATGCTTCCAATATAGAAATGCTGATTGGACCTCATTGGAACATGATATTACCAGGATGTCAACGATAGTAATGAAGAAATAGACAGAAAACGCTACGACTGAAGTACTCCGAACTTCTTCCATACCCAAATCACCAGAGGCATTGAAAGCTACATTCCAGGTAAGAAAAGGAAAATGTTACCTCCTTCCCTGGCTAAACAACCGAAAAACGACTCTTACGGCATAAAGCCAAATTATACAGGCAAGCAAAGATCAGCAAAAACTGGACGGTCTACCGAGACTTTCAACGAAACACCAAACAAGAGATGAGAAAACAGAATATGAATTCACAAATGACATCATCCTCAAGGGACTTAAAAGAAAAAAAACAAACCGTTTTGGAGATATGTTAAAAGTAAAAAGTGTGATGATGTTGGAGTCTCCCCACTTATGGACACCGATGGCACTCTCCACAGCTAGAGTCAAGCCAAAGCCTAAATGCTCCTTGACCAGTTCAAATCAGAATTCAGATCGGATGGTTAAGAGAAAACAATGCCACCAATCAACATTGAAAGTGAAACAACCATTTCGAACATCAAAATCAGTAAATGGGGAGTAGCAAAACTAATAATAGATATCGACACAGCAAAAGCCAGACCCTGACAACATCCCAAACCAGGTCCTTAAAGAATGTGTGAACGAAATCGCTCCCGCACTTGCCCTAACATTTAAAAGCTCCATAGACACTGGGCTACCCCCAAAGGCTTGGTAAAAAGCAAACGTTTCCTGTATTTTCTAAAAGGGAAACAAACATCAAGCAGAAAACTAAAGACCCATTTCTCTCACGTCTGTCATATCAAAAATATTTGAGCATGTTATATACAAAAACCACAAAGATAAGGCAAAAAGCAAGCTCCACTATTGGCTTCCTTTGAAGAAATCTGAGACATTGTCCCGCAGACTGCAGGCAAAATGCATATATGTCGCTTGTGAGATCTATGTTGGAATATGGGACCACAGTGTGGGATCTATACCTTGAAGAGGACATCAAAAGACTAGAGGGAATCCAGCGACAGGGAGTTCATTTCATCACCGGAGATTACAGCGCTAGAACACCAGGCTGCATTACACAAATGCTCAAGGATCAAAACCTCCCTGAACTCAAAGATCAAAGAAAACAGCTCAGACTAGCCTTCATGTTCAAAATTGTCAAAGGAATGACTCCATCAATTCCTCCAGGGAAATTCCTCATCCCAAAAGGTCCCAAGTACATTATCAAACCACGAAAATTTGAAGACCACATAACGAATAACATAATTGAGCACTACGTTACAAACACAAATTGTCACACAATACCACCATCACATACAAACAACTACAGAAACCCTTTCTTCATCCGTACCATCTGACTGGAATCACCTTGATGAACAGATCATCAACTCAACATCGATAAAAAATTTTCAGGGAAAAACTGTCATGTCTATAAACTGTCTGTTGTAATAAGGCCAATAACTGGTTTCTACAAGATACTGTTCAGATTCAGATGACATGACCTCGGCCTATGCCCACGCGGATGCCACTCTTCATCAGACTAACCTAAGCAAATGTTGTTCCAAAACCTTCAGTACTTTCATAAAGAAGAAACCTTGTATCACTAGTGTCAGCATCATTTCTGTATGTGTAAGAGCACTGAGACACACATAGCACTAATGCTTGTGTGTGTGTAGTGTATGTGCGTGTTTGACATCGTGACCTGTGACCAAGCCAAACTAGATTGCACCTGCTTGCATCACTTCGAGGAAGGGGTTGGTGATACATGCTGGCGGTATATTGGGTTGTATTTTACGATACTTATTAGAGAATGCAAATATGCCCAATCATTGATGGATGGCCGTATAAAAGCTATTTCATTGTTTTTCTATAGTGTCAGATGCATACAATGGTGAAAAACTGGCAGTAAACGAGAATGGCAGTATAGTGAGAGGTGGTACAACGAGGTTAAAGTATACGACATGTATATATAGATAGCAGCTGTGGACGCCTGATGATGCTTAAGTTAACCAATTATTTTCTAAATTAAAATTCTCTTTAATCTTTCCTGGGTGCTCAAATTGAAGAATAAAATAAAATATAATTCATTATTAGATTCATCCTGAATCTTATCCTAGAAAACTTGATCTTCTAATTTTAACATATCATCGCTTTAAAAGTTCTTTACAAAAATAACCAAGAAAACCAAAATCCTGCGTTGTGATAAGAAAAAAAAACAAAAAGCAAAGTAAAAAAAATAAAAATAAAATAATAGTAAAAAAACCCCCTCTTGTCTCAAGATTCAAACCCGATCTCCTGATTCCCATAATTGTAGCTGCAGCACCTTAACCACTACACCACAATGACCATTTTTCAGTATATTAGCTGTCCCTCGAGAATCATGAACTTCAATGTAACTCCTCTAAGATTTTGATCTTTTGGGCGGTAATAGTAGTATAGATCAAAACAAAATGAACGGTACGCCAGATATTCTCTATGTGGATGTAGAGACATATATAATAACATGTAGATATTTTGGTGAGTAATGTAATGTGCGATTCGATAGCATTAGGCTGATGCCATTAATGACAATGTCACTCTGCTCATTGACAGAGAGCTCCTGGCATAGTGGTTATCAAAACTAAAGACATTTGAGGCCGTTGAAGGAACGTAAAACCGCACTGTTCAGTAATTCTTTGAATCAAGGAAGCCAAACGTGAAACAGATTCCATCCTCCTGGACTTCTCAAAGGCTTTTCACAAATTGGACCATAATGGATAACTGATAAAACTGAACGGCTGTGGTGTTAAAGGCTCTTTTCTTGAGTGGATCAGGTCATTCCAAAACCTGTCACTAGGTACCAAATTAAGACTTTTTGCACAAAAATATAAGTATTTGGAGGAGGATTACAAAAATGTAATATTTGTCATTACAATAAAATAATATTTGTCATGGCCTAAATACCAATTGAATTATCCCCCATATTTTCAACTTAAAACCTATAAAATGGCCAATTGTTCTTATCCCCCATTAGATCAACTTAAACGTAATACATACCTAAATTATAACAAGAATAAAATAACTATTTTCTTTAAAACTCAAATGGCCAATTGTTCTTATCCCCCATTAGATCAACTTAAACGTAATACAAGAATAACAGATCAGGCTGCAAAACATACATATTTATGATCCCTATCTTCAAACATTAATTGTCAACTGAACTCACTTTATCCTGGTACAGTAAGGCCGTAGAACAAACTGCCAACAGGAATTAAACTTAGTGGTATCACTGAAGTAATCAAAAACATAATTAAACGTATGTCATTTTAAATTCAAAACTAGATTAACAGTGTGTGTTAATTATAACAAAATAATGATAAAAAATCCCCACAAAAAAAACAAAAAAACAAGAAAACTTGAGTGCTGACTGTGACAGTAATACTGAGAACTGTATTATTATGAATAAGAAAAGAAACACACCTACCTCTAGAATAATTTTGTGCATGTGGTCTATGTCTGCAAGATATTCTTGAGTGACTGGGTCATCGTGATAGAGATGAGTGATAGCCGTACATGCATGACATGCTTGAGCAATGACGGCACCAACTGGCCATTTTAGTTTGGACAGCAGATCGCCTCTCACCACAATATACTGTACAACTGGGTTGCTTGCCATTGAAATTGTGCTGAAGAGAGGGGGCCGAAATAAGAGAACCGGGATAATTTAAATTGAATGTCATGTGTAATACAAAATTTATATTGTCTGTGAGAATGTCTAAACACGCAAGTCCACGATATGTATGAGATGTGAATTTGTCCTTCAAAGCATCAAACAGATGCTTTTTCGTGTCACTATAAATATTGGAGGTCTTGAACCAGAGAAACTAATTTTACGCACATATGACTTAAACTTAAGCGAAGAGATCTGTTTTCCTTAGATACTCTTAACCTCGTAAGTCAGGGAAGTTCAACTCTAACCCTGTATGTCCTTTTTGAGCACTGATTAATTTTTTCCATTTAATACATTTTAAAGACTATTGACGAAAGTCATTGTAAAAAAATAACAGGTCTATGGTCAACGTGTCAGCGATGAACAACATGCAAAGAAATGCCCTCCTGATGCAATGGGGTCACACAGAGTGCAGCATCTAACGATTAAATACTAGACACATAACTGTGTTTTTCTTTCAAATTTAAAATTACACTGTACAAATAATAATAGTCGTTATTAGACGGAGATTGTAATCCAAAAGCATAAACATATAGTTTGCATAATATTTTTTTCCTTTTCCTGAAAAATTGTGTCAAGTGGACTTAAATGTTTAGACAGTTTCACCTTTGTACGAATCTGACACTCTATAGCGAAAAATACAATTCTGCTTTTATACAGTAGTGACCGCCATAATGCCCACCGCCTTAATGCCCATTTCGCCCAAATGCCCGCAATCTCAGTGAAACTGAAATTTTTCTATATAAATTGGCCTTCTAAATGCCCGTTTCAAAACCAAGATTTTCGCCTAAATGCCCCGTCTCAACGGCAACTGCAAATTATAATTAAAAAGCAGTTTGTAATTGATTAAAACCACTTTCTTTTATCATACATAATGTAATCTCATGGTTAATATGGCTTATGTGCCTGTCAAATGTGCCACGCTTTGTACCCACCCTTCATTTTCTATCCATTGTAATGTAATGAAAGATCACCAGTCTTCTCTTCATAACTCCACCCACTGTACAGCACAGCCTTTGTCCCATTGGATCACTGGTTTTTCACTGGGCAATTGGAATTGAAGTCTTTCCGACTCCACCCACTGCTCTTTCTTGATGTCGTAAGTTGCATGCAATCACCTGGCGTTTTTAATAGACCAGGCATGCATCGTGATCGAGGAACAAGGTGTGGACAGTTTTATTTCCCCCTGTCTTGCATTGGCTGTATCCATTATACCTTCGGGTCTTCGTGATGGCCAACCCGCCTGCGCGCCACCCGTCTCAGTGCTAAAGAGCTGAATAATTCTCGATTTACATTTTGTGTAAATGTTGAATTTCTGCAACATACTGGATGAATTCCCTTGGGGATCACCCCCCCCCCTCATCGCCAAATTGTTGCCTCTGCCCCCCCCCCCTCGTGATTACCCCCTCCCCCCAAAAAAATAAATAAATTTGTTGCCCCTGACCTGCTTTCACCTAAATGCCTGTTTTCTCTGCTTCCCAAGCACCGAGCATTTAGGCGGTCATTACTGTACCACCACCTTGCATCACCACCCTTTCCCCAAGTGATGCAAGCAGGAAGAAGTACAATCTAGTTTGGCTTGGTTACAGATCACAGAGTCAAACACACAGCAAGCATCAGTGCCATGTGTGTCTTAGTGCCCTTACACTTACTACAGAAATGACACTAACACTAGTGGTGTTTGCTTTTTTTCTAGATGTCTTATGCGATGGGGCCATGCTGCTATTATAATACTATGTTACTGACAAGAATGTAGGCTACTGCATGTGAAAAGGCTATTGTAGTAATACTACAATAGCCTTTTCACATGCAGTAGGCCTAAATCTACATTCTTGTCATTGATCATTCTTTTTCTACTTGATTAGATCTAGATCTAATCAAATATTGATTATCTTCCTCATTGGAATATTATGTATAATACATTAAAAAAGGCGTTTATTATAATGTCAACGTCATTCGTTCTGTAAAACACCAAGTTACCACTGGCACAATAATTGGCAGAATAACTAAGTTTGAACATAGCATAGATCTATATTATATCTAAACTTAGATCTAGTTTCTATTAACACTGAGGTCACCGTATAATGGTAGACAGGGTAAATTGCAATGAAACTTAAGCAAACAAAAAATTTCTAACAAAGTCAAGATCTAGAACTCTCAAAGTTGTAGAGAATCTAGATTCTAAAGTTATAATATAATCAAAATATTAATTAATAAAACAGAATATTATTGAATATAGAGCTAAATATAGATATATCCAGGTGTAGATCTGTGTCTAGTCCAAGTCTTAGTTGTAATCTTATCTACATTCTTGATCTAGACTAGATCTAGATCTATCTATCTAGAAGAGATAGATCTATATCTAGATCTAGAGATCAATCAATTCAAAAGGAGACTTACAAAACCCCCACCTCTAGATCTAATCAACAGTGAAAAAAACCCTGTAAATCCTCAAAATAGACGCCTTGAAACTTTGATCTCAATTTAGTTATAAGAAGTTCAAATTACAAGTACATAGATCTAGATCTAAGTAAATTCTAGCTATGTAGACATAATCTGTTATAAAAGAAACGCCTTTTTCCTACCAAATTCTAAGTAAAGATGTGTGGCAACTAGGCCTTGATCTAACTCACTCCAACGAGAGAGCAAGGGGGCAAGGGGGGTAACAGTGGTGTTTTAGACTGCTAAAACTTGCCTTAAACTGTAAGGAATCTACTAATCTTTATTCTGAAATGTAAGGCTGCTAGGCCAGTCCACTGGCTCAAAGAAGAAAAAAAAATCCCTTTTTTACACTCTTTTTTTTCTCAATGCAAACAGAAAATTAATGTGAAAAGGGTAATTTTAACTTCACTTTTGTGGTATTACTTCTGTTTTGTTTTTCCTTTTCCCCTCTTTCTGATGCAATGATCTAAATGAGGGTTTAGCTAGAGTTGACATGTCCCCAGAGATGAAACATTTGCAATCGCTGATCAGGTGTCATCCTTACCATTGAGTTGCGGTTGCCATCTTGAGGTCTACAAGGATTACTTTTAAAAAATTAGATCTAGATACTAATCCAGTAAATCCAATTTGCAAAATTTAGATGTAGCTTTAGATCTAGGTTAGATCTAGATCTAAGGATTTTTTTATTGTCCTCAGGTGAATTCTGAGAGAAATTATGTAAGCTACCAGGTCCACCCCTAAGTCTAGGAGAAAAATTGGAAAAATTCCATAATTTTGTATTCATATTCATAATTCATACCACCACCTGGGAGGATGGATTTATTTCCATAGGATACATCTGGATCTAGAAATCTAGTAATAGCACAATTGTGGCGGTCTAAGAAACCTCCCCACTCGGGAGATCGAGAAATCAGGATGGTAGGCAGACTGGGGTAGTAATACTAATAGTAAGTTCAGTAACACAAGGGAATTTGAAACGTTGACCCGCAGAGAAAGGCTATGACTATGCTTTAAAAACCCTAATTCTTGCTCAATCTGTCAATCGTGCTTATCAATCATCAGGTGATATTAATTACTACTTCCTAGATAAGACACTAGGCGTACACATGAGGTTTTAACCACCAGCTGATTCTGGTACCCCCTGTGTCACGTGGGCAAATATAAAGTATAACAAAAATTTCCTTCAAGGCCATTATGGTCCATAGAGTCGGAACTTATCCCAGGTTCCATAGCGTGATGATAATTACCTCCTAGACAGGAAGCTAGTCTGACGCAGGTTTTACTCCCAAGCTTGTGTCCCATTTGCACCTTGGTCGAGTTGGGAAAATGTGTATGGAGATTCTTTGCCAAGGAACACAACGTCTCGAACCCAGCACCCCATCATCCCAAGTCTAGCAGCTTAACCCCTTGACCATTGACTTCATAGCAAATATACATATAATATATATATATACAATTTTATATCTTTTCCATGGAATAAATATTGGTAGTTTTCTAACCCAAGAATTTGTGACCCCAAACGGCCTAATGACTTGACCACCAATGCTACTTTGCCACATTGCCGCTTTGTAGGTGTCAGTATATATATATGCACGGTTCAGGTTCAATGCTAAGCTTGCTAAATGCTATGGAAGTTGCTAATTAATGAAGTGCACAGTTATTTGTTGGTTTCTTTTGTTCCATAACTTGGATGAGGTTTAATATAATATCGTTTAAAATTATTTTTTAAAGAAAAATGTTCATTAGAAGATGATACTCATGGGTAAATCACAAGGAGATGCTGTAATGTTCATAGAAGATGATACTCATTGATAAATCTCATAGAAGATGATACTCATTGATAAATCTCATAGAAGATGATACTCATTGATAAATCTCATAGAAGATGATACTCATTGATAAATCTCATAGAAGATGATACTCATTGATAAATCTCATGAAGATGATACTCATAGGTAAATCACAAAGAGATGCTGTAATGTTCATAGAAGATGATACTCATTGATAAATCTCATAGAAGATGATACTCATTGATAAATCTTATAGAAGATGATACTCATGGGTAAATCACAAGGAGATGCTGCATCAAGTTCTATTTGAGATTTCATAGAATGTAAAGTAAAGTAAATTTCATTCGAGGCCATTATGGCCGATAGAGCTGGTGCTTATCCCAGTTTCTATAATGTGAAGTGGAACCGATGATAATAGTCACCACCTGAACAGGACACTAATCTGATGCAGGCTTCTACTCCCAAGCTAGTACTTACATTGTACCCATTTCTACCAGGGTCGAGTGGGGAAATACGTGCTAAGTGTCTTTCCCAAGGAGCACAACATTTGGCCTAGCTTTGCCCACGGTTTGAACTCGAACCTCATGGTCCGCATCCTAACCACTCGGCCACCGATGCCACACTCATAGAATGTATTATCATTGAATCATCCTCCATCATGTTGATATGTTTGATTAAAAAGAATTTTTTTTTTTTTTATCAACAGAATCAGTTGAGTATGGAAAGCAATGCATGAAAACATTCTGTTCATGGCACAAGAACATACCCTGTGAAAATCTTCACGCATGATTAGATTTAAAGGTGTGGTTGTTCATCAGTAAGACGGGTCAGATTGTCATATCTTGGGTTGAAACAAAATGAGTGAAGTTGTTGAAACCCTCCCAAAGGATGAAAAATTTGAAAAAAATGTCGCAGGACAAAGAAGAACAGGACTCAGGAAGTGAGGATTCGGCTTGCCTCCCGCAGTACGGGGAAGAGAATGGGGAAACAAAAAGGCCGCAGAGGACATGGAGGAAGAAAAGAGTCCGACTGAGGACGAAGGAAGTGAACCGACAAAGACACCAGATGAGGATGATGATGAAGATGCCGACGGTCCGTCAGGCTCTAAAGGCTCTTTTCGGGGACTTGACTACACTGTGAAACAAATCCCAGTCGTTCCCCTGCTGAGGCATCTTCCTCTTCCACAAGCAGAAAAGGCGTCGTCGAACAAAAGTAACTAAAACATATTATTGTGCACACTGCGACTTTAACTCTCCACGGTGGGACAGACTGAAGGAACATCTTATCGTTCACCTTGAGGATCGGCGGTTACTGCATGTGAGCTTTGTGATTTCAAAACAAAGACTGCCAAGAAGTTGAAAAGACACCAGACTGTCCACTCACAGGAGAGAAAGTATGAATGTTCGCTGTGTAAGCTCACTTTCAAAAGAGCTCACACTTTGAAAGAGCATGTCCTCACACACTCCAAAGAAAAGTTGTTCTTTTGCTCTGTTTGCGATTACTCCACACATCGCTCACAGTATCTCAAACGTCACATGATGAAGCACACCAATGAATCGTTAGAGTGTCACTTATGTCCATTTAAAACTGTTTATGCTACATTACTGCGACGTCATCTTCAAATCCACACTGGGGAAAAATTTATAAATGCCAATTTTGTGATTACTCTTCTGTGTACCTACATTGTGTAAGCCAGCATAGAAGAACACACGAGACACACATTTTATATGAATGTGGCGTTTGTGATTTTTACCACAACGCATCATTCAAGTCTTCGCACACATATGTACATACATTCTAAAGGAGACAAAAAGTTTAAATGTAATTTCTGTGAATACGCTTCGATACGAAGGTGTGATGTCAAGAGACATCAGCTTAAGATGCATAAAGGCCTAGTGGGACTTGAAGAACAAATCATAGAGCGTCAAGACGGCTGTAAGGACACAGAAGAAGAAGTCATGACAAATTTCGTGGACGTGGATTCAGACATTGTTGAAGGAGAAATGGTGCATAGGAGTGAAAGGAATTCAAACGTTGAGTCACCAAATGAGGATACAAAAGAGGCTATTTGTGATGGGGAAGGAACTCGATACATTCATGAACGGGATGAAAAAGTGATCTTAGTAATCTTAGGGCTGTGATGTCAGAAAAAGTGCGTGTTGATTATGAAAACATGACATATGATGGTGAAACAGATGAATACGAGGATTTCAAAGATCGAGGGCATGGAAGAAAAGGATTTCAAAGTGGAAAAGGCGATGATAAGTGATTGTGTGAAAGATGAACCTGGTGACATGCATCAAGTTGACCCATGACATGCTGATGCCGGTCATGACAGAGAAGAAAGTCTGGTAGATGATTATGAAAATGTTGATGCTGGTGATGACAAAGAAGAAAGTCTGGTAGATGATTATGAAAATGTTAATGCTGGTGATAACAAAGAAGAAAGTCTGGTAGATGGAAAACGATGAAAATGCTGATGCTGGTGATGACAAAGAAGAAAGTCTGGTAGAGGAATATGAAAATGCTGATGCTGGTGATGACAAAGAAGAAAGTCTGGTAGATGATTATGAAAATGCTGATGCTGGTGATAACAAAGAAGAAAGTCTGGTAGATGATTATGAAAACGATGAAAATGTTGATGCTGGGTAACGGAATTACGTATAGTTGTATCATTTGTATGTTGCAACTTGAACTGTTGAAAAGATTTCTTTCTTTTTCTGTTGTCACTCTTACATCTTTTTATGTGCTTTCATTACGCTTACAGCCAGAAGACTCGGAGGACGTTGACTTTTCTGTCTAACTCAATAGTTTCTTATTTCAAGTAAGGGATTGAAGTCATTTTGTAAACTTGATGTACACATTCAGTTACATTCTTATTTCACATAAACAAATGCTGCTGAAATTGACACATAGAAAGTTCATCACTCTCCATATTCTCTCTGTTCAATATTTTGAGGATGATATAATTCTTAAAAATCTATGACATCACTTGTAGTTTGATGACATTGACCTTAGGGGATGTTTAGCTATGACTATCATGCAAGGGGATAAAGTAAATGGACATATTTATAAGTGCTTTCTTGAATGAAAATCACCATATAATTCATTTACCGATAATTGCGTTTAAAATGTATGCATCAGAATAGTACATGCATTGAAGTCAGAATTCAAGTTTGAGACAGTCGTGTCATAGTGTTTAAAGATAATGAAAGTCAAAAGTCAAAACAACACTAAAACTAAACCTAAAAGTACTCAACTTTAGCCAGAGTGGACTTGTCAATTTTGAGTTCAAAGACAGGCATATTATTTGAGCAGCCAGAAATCTATAAAGTTAAAGTAAATGCATTTATTATAACTCGCTCAGATGTGCTTAACAGTGGTAGGTGTGGTCTATGTCAGGTGACAGTACATGATGTAGTTGCATGAGAGGTCGCAGTCACAAGGATGGCACAGGAGGATGTTATGAAATTAAATTATTATAACCTAATTTTGTTGAAGGGAGGTTTATGTCTAATTTTCTGACATTTTTTCTGTTTTTGAAGAAAAAAATGTTTCTAGTTTATTTAGCTTTTTTTCCCCTCTTGTTTCTTTCTTCACAACTGTGTTGACTTTTATGAATCACTTTGTATAAAAAAAGGTCAGAGATCAGGAGAACATCTTTGATTTGATGGCTTCCAGCATTATGTTTGTCTTAGACATGCCCGCCAAAAAGAGGTTTTATGATCAGAGGAGCACGCAAAGTGTGTCTCAATGCCGAACCCACTGTAATTAATGAATGTGAACTAGACAATCGACGTGAAGGGGTGCAGTTCAAACAAACTTTTTCACTGGCTTGTTTCTAAAGGAGGATATATATAGTCATTTTGTTCTCCCCAGTGACCACCACCTAGAATTGACATGTTAATGAAGTGAATTACCTTTGCAATTGTGAGCTCTCTCTCTCCTCTCTCTCTGTCTCTGTCTCTGTCTCTCTCTCTCTCTCTCTCTCTCTCTCTCTCTCTCTCTCTCTCTCTCTCTCTGTCTGTCTGTCTCTCTCTGTCTGTCTCTCTCTCTCTCTCTCTCTCTCTCTCTCTCTCTCTCTCTCTCTCTCTCTCTCTCTTTGCCAGTGACCAATACCTAGAATTGACATGTTAATGAAGTGAATTACCTTTGCAATTGTGAGCCGTGTAAGGAATAGATGGGTCACGCTATAATTTACTTTTGAATTTTATTCATTTCTCTATTTCATGTCATATCAATAGCATCATGAAGCAATTTATTTTTATAATTACAATGCTTGGGACTAAGAGACATTTTTTTTCGTCACAACACAACATGCACACATACAAATTGTCTTTCAATTTAAATGGGTCACTTCTTATTAAATAAATTCATCCAAAAACAAGTTGTTGAGAGTCTTTAAAAAAATTATAAATAAAAGTGGCAGGTACATTGTAGAATGTTATTTGGTCTTCTTGGAAATATCTGCTGTTGTTCTCGACAGTACATTCTGCCGTTGGAAACGAACTTTTATCAACCGTCTAATCGACAATGGAATTATCATTTTTAACTGTTGTAACCTGGATTTGACAAGGCTGTCAGGAGGAAGATATGTGAGATTTATAAAAGGCTTAATATTTTCATTTTGTTCTCATCTCATATCATATGGTACACCCGCCCGTTTCGTTAAATTTATGTAATGTCTCTCCTCGTCCCAATTTTGTTCTAGTTGGGGAGATAAGAGTTTTAGAGATAACTTTTTATGTTTGTGTTCTTTTGATCCGTGGATGTTTCCCAGTAGAGTCCTTGAATGTTTTTAAGATTAATGCGCTTACCACAGGGTGATCATCCTGAAATGCAAAATGCCATCATGTATTTCAATAGAGAGATACTTTTGGGGAATGTTCGTGAAAAACATGGTGGGAAGAGTTCACTTACATATAAGTGTGAAAGACAACTTGGTGCGCACTTCCAACAATCGCTGTAAGAGTTAGAGTCAATAGAATCAAGCGGGCGGTTGGCGGGTGCTACTGGTAGGTCCTACTTCTTTCCTTTCCTTCTTCTTTCTCTTGTCTTTTATCTTGCTGTTTCCTCTTAATTGACCCTGAGATCACTGCAATGGTGGATGGGTAGATTTCAAATAAACGAACCATAGAATCAAAGCTAAATGCATTGGGTTTTCCCATTTTCCATGGATTGATCACCCTGGGTTTAAAATTGACATCAAGCTGTGGTGATGCTTTTCATGATGTCTCAATGCGTTTTTAAAGTGTAAAGAATCAAAATCTTTTGTTGTGTTGTCAGTCACAGTGTAGTAAGAGTCTAGATGTCATTTTTTTCATTTTTTTCAAAGTGCTTGAACAAATAATTATCTTAAAATTTAAAAAGCCTTGTATCAAGAATATTGTGGTGAAGGAATGTCAACTCAATTCTTCTTCTTCATTTATTTTTCATTTCTTTAAATTAGATCACTGTTTTAAAACAAAAAAGTTATTGAATGAAAATTGATCTCACGGTATGACATTGACACGTGTGTGGTTTGTGGGCGTTGCTGGTAGGTCCTACTTTTCTTCTTTCACCTTGCTGTTTCCTCTTGATCCACCTTGAGATCACCACATATGGTGGATCAGGTAAATGTCATTGAAACAAACACAATGGTAAGGACATTGTCGACACAAATTTTAACTTTTTTCATCCTCTATTAATTTTTCCTTAAAAGCTGATGAACCGTGTCAATATAATATTAAAAGTACACCCTCTTCATAAGCATAACTTTGTTCGATCCCACTGGTTATTTAATAGGAAGGTTCTAAACTACACTGGCCAGGTGAGGCTCTTGTGTCGGGTTGGTTGTTTTTTCTACATTGGTTTACACGAATGAGTGAATTATGAAAATGTAATATATACTGTGAGTGTGAGGGACACAAATGTCAACACAGCAGATTGTTATAAAAGCCAACAAAAACAAACAGAAAGAAAGAAAAGCTAACGAAAAGAAAATGAAAATGATTTATAAATATACATATAATTATAAAATGTTAGAAATGAATTTTAAAAGATATTCTTAACAAAGGTCTTCAAACAGAAGCTTTTGTTTCTATTTTGGTTTTGTCTATTTCTGCAATGATAAAAATAGATGTTCTAGTATCTACTGATTACACTTTTTTAGCAAATTTTGTTTTTGGTGTAACTTTGTAACATTGCACATGTCGTGTGTGGGTGGTTGGTGTATGCTGCTGGTAGGTCCTACTTCTTCTTTCACTCATCTTTCAACTTGCTATTTCCTCTTAATTCACCCTGAGATCATTGCATATGGTGGACAGAGAAAATTTCAATAAACTAAATTAAGTACATGTGGTGTAAAATACGTGTGGAAGCTGCTGTAAAATTTATGTGCTTGGGTTGTGGGCATTTAGCGTTGTGGGCATTTAGCGTTGTGGGCATTTAGCGTTGTGGGCATTTAGCATTTTGATTACAACTACATATTTTTTGCTGCTGTAACTGCAAGGGTTTTTGCCTGGCTTGTAATAATTAATACGATAGATCACTTAATATATTTAGAGTGCGTAAATGCTACTGACAGTAACAAGCCTTGTGCTCACCCAACGTTTGAATTAAAGTCTTGTCTGTACATCCCATATGGAATAAGAATAGATCTGCAGCTCATTAGTTAATTTATCAAGAGAGAAAAAAAGGAATGATGAATTACTACTAATAATAACAATTGTTTATTTTTAGGCAAAGTCAGACCTTTAATCAGACTTAATTGATAAGTACACGTCCACTGCCTCGGGTTTAGTAAGTCTTCATATTCATGAAATTTATCTGCCATCTTGCATTTTCCCAAGCATGAATTTCTCATATAGGAAAGTAAAGTTCCTTCAAGGCCGACGGGGCGTATCCCGGTTTCAATAGCATGAAAACGGAACAGGTGATAATAATCACACCTTGGATAGGACACTAGTCTGATGCAGGTTGTTACTCCCAAGCTACTGCCTGTACCCATTTACACCTGGGTTGAGTAGGGAAAAGGCATGTTAATTGTCTATCCCAAGGAACACAATGTCGGGCCTAGCTTTGCCAGGATTCGAACTCAGAACCTCACAATCCCAGTGCGGTAGCGTAACCACTCAGCCACCGACACCACCAATGTCTATATATATATATATATATCAATAAATTACTGTCATGCTTTCTTCCATTCAAAACTTCTAATGTTGATGTTCCAGGACACAATGACACATATTAATATTATATTTTTATATTATATATGTACACATGTGATATATATATATATACGTCAGAAAAGGTATGGAACTAATGATGTGATTAATTGTGTACGTATGACATAATATAAATAATATTGTCATTAGCATTCTGTTTGTCTTCCTTATTGTGGGCGCTTCTGGTAGGTCCTACCTCTTTGCTTTCACTCTTTTTCCCTTTTTACACGGTCTGTTCTGTGCCATGCTGTTCAGATGGGGGCTAACTGGTACATGCACTGTGGGCCGTAACAACATGCGAATGAGACAATGTATTACCACCTGTTCTGTTTCTTGCTAAAGGAAGTGGGATAACCTCTGGTACTATAGGCCATAATGACATGGGAATGAGACAATGTATTACCACCTGTTCTGTTTCTTGCTAAAGAAATTGGGATAACCTCTGGTACTATAGGCCATAATGACATGGGAATGAGACAATGTATTACCACCTGTTCTGTTTCTTGCTAAAGAAATTGGGATAACCTCTGGTACTATAGGCCATAATGACATGGGAATGAGACAATGTATTACCATCTGTTCTGTTTCTTGCTAAAGAAATTGGGATAACCTCTGGTACTATAGGCCATAATGAATTTAAATAAAACTTTCTCTCCCTTTTTTGGCCTTCCCGTATTAGGCCATGGCCATGCTATTTGCAGACAAGTTAGAGACAAGTTAGAGACAAGTTAGACTTAGAGACAAGTTAGACTTAGAGACAAGTTAGAAGACAAGTTAGAGACAAG